>OZ007600.1:255627416-255842416 GCA_963931845.1 Maratus michaelseni | reverse complement strand
ATAGTTACAATAATAATAATAATAATAAAAGTTATAATAATAAAAATAGTTACAATAATAATAATAATAATAATATTTATAATAATAATAATAATAATAATAATAATAATAGTTGTAATAATGAAAATAGTTAGAATAATAATAATAATAATAGTTATAATAATGAAAATAGTTACAATAATAATAATAATAATATTTATAATAATAATAATAATAATAATAGTTTTGGCTAACGATAGTTTCCGCCGAAAAATAATATAATTTTTTTTACAGTGTATCAATAAATCATATTGTTACAAACCAAAAACGATATTACTTCTGTTCTTTGCCGAATTCTTTACGAAATATTTCTCCAAAAGCGGTACATAAATGTTCTATCCCATACAAAAACGCATTAATCAAGATTAATTATTCATTCGACGCATTTAGGATGTTTTATGAAAGAAAAAGCTTTTTGGTTTTACCAGTACAGAAAAAAGGGATTATGTGAAGCTTTTAATGCAGTTTCCATTTTAAAGGCAGAGAAATGTTTATTTTGAACTTTTGAAAACATTATTGAATATATTGTGTTACTCGAACTTTTGCAATCTTTTGCAAGGCAGTGTTCGAAGAATATGGATTTTATGAGAGACTATATAGTGCTTACAAGAAGAAAGTATTGGATGCGTGAAAATTTTCAACTGATTTTATGAATACGATTTGAATGTTTTTAGAAAATGACTGTCCGTGAGTCTGTCTCTCTGTCTGTAACTGACAGAAGCTTTGTGGGCGCTCTGTCTCAACAACTAATGCACGGAATTTACTAAAACTTCAGATTCAGTTCCATCATGACATAAATTTGGCTGATTAGATTTTGGTGTAAATCACCGCATGGGTGGCGCTACTATCCCACATTCCGCTATAGCTAACCTTAAGGTGGCACTCAAATTCCTTGCTCAACAACGCGAAACTTTGTGACACATATTTTGACTCGTTTTTTAACGTAAAGGCATAAACATAACATGCTTGAATATTGAAGTTATTTGGAATTGAATAGTGTTTTCCAGTTGCTTGAAAAATAAATTGCGTATCGAATTATAAACGATTCGTGTCACGTGACGAAAAGTTATTCCTCTCTCTCCCGTTGCTGCGTCAGGAATTCGGTTTAAGTTACTTTGACAGTATTTTTTTTTTAGATCTTCTGCCTTTAACCAAAAATGCAAAACATCTTTGGATTGTTTAGTTTCTGAATAAGAACACCTGCCGATTTTGTGCGTTTCCGGGTAAAAATGATTTCAGAAAAGTGTCAGAAAGTAGCTGCTTTGAATTTGAGAAGCAACCTTAATAAATTATGCACCGAACTTCAACAAAATACATATTCTATTACAGATTGACATAAATAGATCTTTATTAGGTTTGAGTTTGAGTGTATATACCACCCGACAGGTGTCGCTGTTATGCTCTGTTTTTCACGATTTCCGCAATAGCTATATCTCTAAAACGATTAGATTGTCATTTGATGTTTGTTGCAGATGATTTCATTTATATAAAAGAAATATTTGTGATAGCCACAACATACTAATGAGGTGCGTTCGTAATTATATAAATACGTAGCACCTACAGTCGTTGTCTGGTCCGTCAGTCTGTCCGTCCGTCTGCATATAACAGAGCAAAAACTTCCCAACTGAATGGTTTGAAATTTAATGTATATAATCGCTGCAGAATTTTGTTGAGTCATTTCAAATTTTAGGAAAATTGAATCAAAACTTAAAAAGATATTCATAAAAGTTTTCTTCATTGTATTAAATCCTGTCATACGTAATCTGTCTAATTATAAAAGTGCAAATCATGTGACAGAGGAAAGCAGATACGGGCTAACCACTTCTTTTTTCACATGCCAGGAGGCCATTTTTATTCAAAATTATTTTTTCGAATAAAATTGCATAAAAGTTACATTTTTAGAAAGATAATACAATAATGAAAGATAATGATTTTTACAAAATATGGTTTGTTTGAGAGATGATTTACATTAAAAAATGTATAGATTCTGAGATAACTCCAGTTGAAATTAGGTTAACAGCCCAATATCTTAATACATTAAAGTAAATAAACACAACCGATTCGTTCATCGTGAGTCATAGAAATTCTAAACAACGAAGGTAATCCTTCGCAAAGCAAGATCTCCATGGTGAATTTTGCAGCGCTGTCTGGTGTCGAAAAAGAAATTCGCATCTGTAAACGCGGCATACCTAACAAGAGAAAACACACACTCATTTTACTCATAACAGAAGATATAATTCATTTCACGTAAATAATAACGATGATTTTTTTTACATTGTAAAACTAGTTATAGTACGAACTACCTCATTTGGCACGTTTAACGTACAATTTCCAACTTGTTTTTTGATTACTTTTTTCTAAATACAGTGACAGAAAGTTTCATTATGTCTATAACTTTTTCAAGCAAAAATATTATTCCTTATTTCCTTTTAGTCAATTCTTCATAAAATATTCTTCACTGAAGCATTAAATAAAAGTTTTCTTCCATATAAAAACCTATTAATCAAGATTAAATAATGATTTGATGCACTTATATTGCGTTTGCTAGAAAAAACTTTTTAGTTAGAGCATTAAAAAATGGGATTACATGGAGCTTTTAATGTGTTTTTCCGTCTAATGACGGAAAAATCTCTATTTACCGTCTTTTAATGCTAAGTAAACGGAAATCACCATGCTTCACGATGCTCAAATATTTGCTGCCTAATATGTTAAAAACATAAAAATATATGCATTTTTTTAATAAATTAGTGTAAATTAATTAACGATTCAATTCATCCAATTAATCATTTATGTAAATTGATTATTCATTCGACACATTTATGGCGTTTCCCAAGAAAATGTTTCATAGCAGTATCAACTGTATTATTATGAGGAGTTTTAGAAAGTTCTCCACTTTATAAAAAGAAATATTTTATTTTCTGAAATTTGTATCTACGAAAATGAAAATTCTTATGTATTGTGTCTCTCGCAACATTTTCTATCTTAGCATGAGAGGAAAAACACTATTATTCAAATTTAATTAAGGTAAAGCCAGGAGAGATGGCGCGGTCGGAGATACTGCGCACATAGAAGTTTGGGGGGAAGGAGTAGATTGAGGGAGCAGTGACTCCAGGTAGTTGTACAACAGCAATAGTGGATTGTCTACTTGAAAGTGCTATTTGATTGTTTTGAGCGTCTAAGATATAGCATTGCTATTTTGTTTTGTTTTCCCAAAGTAAGTGCTTGAATTTTCATAGTTATTCATCAGAATTTCTATACAATGTCAATAGTACAAAATATTTTAAACTTAAACGATTTCTCATAAGCTACTAATCTAGACTAACAATGTGAACATCAACGGTTCGTTTTAGTAGCGGCCATGTTTAAATAAAAGGCCGCGCAATCTCTCCTACCGATATTGGAGAGTTTGCGCATCTGCTACTTAGGAGAGATGGCGCATTGTTCCCATTAGTTTCCATACTAGGATAGATTATGCAGGTTATTGGTAAATTTGCATAAAAAATGAAAAATGAAAATGGACTATTTTTAAGTTAAACGTGTTTTCAAGTAACTTAATGTTATTTTGTAATCTCATCTGGACTTGCTTTTTCTGATTCATTAATTTTTTCCCCTTAAATTCAAAATTTTTAATCGTTTTCAAAATTATTTCATTTTTCTGATCCTTTAATCATTAGGTTGAAAGATTCACTCCTAATAGAATAATATTTGTTCACAAAAACCTTACAACAACGTCATTTAAGTGTAATTATTATTGTAAACAATTTAATTGTAGTTATTATTAGTAACAATCTCTCCTACCCATGTGCGCAACCACACCAACCCTGTAAGGACAGATTGCGCATAATAACTTTCTTGGTTTTATTACAACTGTTCTATTAAATTTCAACATAACAACAAAATAGCAATGGAAATGCATAAAAAACAAATGAAGTGAAAATTATTCATGGATAGTTTAGCAAAAAATTAATATTTAGATTTTTTATTGTTATTCTTTTGAATTGTGCGCAGACTACTAGCTTTACCTTATGTATGATGTTTTTGAAAAAAATAAAAATAAAAGCGTTATAGTGGCAGTATGAACAATAAGGATTATGAGAAGCTTTAAAATGTGTTTTCCAGTCCAAAAGTGAAAGAATATACAGGGTAAGTCAAAATGAATATAGCGATTACAAACGGCTATAACTATTTAATGGAAAAGAATTTGTCGATAAGATGAGCACAGAATGTAGAAGGAACTTTAAAATTTTGTATACAAACGTCATAAATGTTCTAAGTGACTTCTCTTGGTCGCACGGACAACATCTAGGCGGTAGTCCATTTCACGCCATACATTCTGAAGCATTTGTTCAGTCACCGACGCAAGCGCATTACCAATGCGTACTTTGAGTTCTTCAATTATTTTGGGCATGGGAGGCACATACCCTCTCTTTCACATAACCCCATAGAAAAAAATCGCAGGGTGTCAAGTCCGGAGATCTCGGTCGCCAAGAGCAGAAGACATCGTCGGCATCTCCACTTCGACCGATCTATGGGGTTATGTGAACGACAGGGTCGCTTTCGTCGGTGACTGAACAAATGCTTCAGAATGTATGGCGTGAAATGGACTACCACCTAGTTGTTGTTCATGGGACTAAGAGAAGTCACATAGAACATATATGAAGTATGTATACAAAATTTTGAAATCCGTCTACATTCTGTGTTAATTTTATCTATAAATTCTTTTCCATTAAATAGTTATAGCCCTTTGTAATCGCTATATTCATTTTGACTTACCCTATATATATATAATATACATATATAACGCTAAGGTACGTGGCAGAGAAAAAACGGTTATTTCTCTTTTCAGAGGGCAACGAGGATTCACATAATTGATCATTGTTTATCAATCGTGTGTTGTTGTCTCTCGTTTTTTTTCTATTACTTTTTTTTCTAACACTATATCAGTTTCAACAGCGTAAGCATCATTCCATTGTTTTACGCTGATGAAATAATGAATGTGATATATGAAACACGTTTTACTTAATTTACATCTATTGTATCGATTGTAATTTCGACAAAATATCTGACATCACCACGGGCGAAAGGATCTGCTAGTATTTATAACTTTCTAAAAACGTAATGTAAAGAAAGCATTGCAATCTTGATGTAATCATGTATGTTATCATTGTAATCATGATATGTTATAAACCGCTGTCGCAACAACTGTATTGGTCGTACAGGTTGTCCGAAAAGTCTGGAAACGGTCGAATAACACGAGAAATATACATCGGATTGAAAAGTGGAAAAATGCATGTTCAATGTTTTAGAAAAATGACAATTTTTATATCCCTAAATAGATTTTTCTAAAATATTGAACCCGTATTTTTTTCAAGTTATTCGACCGTTTCCAGACATTTCAATAGAAATAATTCTCAACGCATTTTACTCGATTACAGCGCCATCTACGATTTTCCGAAGAACATGTTCAATATAAAAGTTACGTATTTTTTTCCAGTAGAATCTGAATACGCAATAATAAAGGGGGTTATCATTTAAGATTTCAAAGTTGCCCCCTTTCCCACCAGGGGCGCATATTTGCGGGGGGGGACAATTTTTATATACCTAAGTACATTTTTCAAAAATATTGAGCATGCATTTTTCCGTTTTTCAATCCGATGTATATTTCTCGAGTAATTCAGCCATTTCCAGACTTTTCTGACATCCTGTATATTATAAAGCAAGAAGACCTAAAAGTGTATGTCCAAGTAATTTCAAAAACTTCCCGATGGATTTTTTTTTTTTTGCGGTTTACACCATCAAATAGAGAAAATTCCCCGGATCATTATGATGTATATAATATACCGATATAACCATGATTTTTCATAAAAAAATTTGGTATTTTATGCTCATTTTGGAAGAAAAGATTGCCATTGGTATATGTTTTTCATCTTGGCGACAGTCTATTATGCTACCGTTTGAATAACGGTCTTAGGGAAATGCTCTCTAAAAAGAACATTTTCAAAATTATGCAAAAAATACTCAAATCTGAGTATGTCACATAATCAAAATGGCTCCGAATCAAAGTGACTCAAGTTTGAAACATGTATATACTCATTTCTGAAACCATGCACACACTCAAGAATCCACTCATCATGCGCTCCTATTTGAGTAGGTCCATGTCTCAAAAATGAGTATGGACTGACCTCTAAGTGCTCAGTTTTGAGTATGTCTATGTTTCAAAAATGAGTTTGAACTGATCCTAATCATTTTTGATTATGTTCATGTTTCAAAAATGAGTATAAACTGACCTATACTGTGCTCAGTTTTGAATATGTCCGTGTTTCAATGTTCTGAGTATTTCTGGTATTTTTTAAGAACTGAAAGCACTGGGTCGTTCTGTTTGAAACAAAAAGTTTCATAACAAAATGAAAACATCGATTGACTCAGATTTGAAAGTGACATTTTTCTCAGTGTGGTTACATGAGGTAGAGATAAATATATATATATATATATATATATATATATATATATATATATATATATATATATATATATATATATATATATATATATACAAACACCTCGAAAAATAAAATAAAAAATATTATCGATTTTATTTATACTACAAAGAAAAAAGTTTTAATGAGAAATAATATTATAAAACGAAGATATTTAATTTAAGTATAAAAAGAATGTTTATAAGGCTTAAATGAAATATTCAATGTCAAAGGCGACCATTAAAACAATATTTGGCAGTTTATAACTTTTGTTGCCTATATATGACTCCTTGATAAGAAAAATTTTACTTTTAGGTTGAGGTTGATTTTATGATGGCCAGTTACCAACACAAGGGATATAGGTCCTAGAAGGGAGTACCGTCCGTGGGGTGTCTTTCTAAGGGATCCTAACCAGTATTTACAACAAGGCTTTACTTTTAGGGCTATGATGTATATGATTACCGTGACAGTCGCAGCTGACGATTATTTTAAAAAATCTTTTTTATATGTATTATAAATTTTATCGCTCATTTACAGACTATTTTTGCATTTCCAGTTGAATCTTTATGTATGACGTCCACAGTGTTTTTACTTGACAGAATAAAAAAAATTTCGAAAGTAATCTGTAATTTTTTATTATTTGTGCAAATTAAAAATGATGTGAATTTGAACTTTATAGAAAAATGTATTTAGAGGTATCTTTAAAACATCATGGCACCAGTGCGAAGCTTTCGCATAAATCAGACGATTTATTAGATATTTAAACCATTTTTAAATCATTTTCCAACCATTTTTAAACCAATTTTATACAGGAAACGGCCAAGGAATCGGAATTAAATATAAGTGATAAATATTGCAGCGATGTTGTCAAGTATTAGTGGCTAAGAGGTAACGTCTGCAGTTTCGAAACGGAAAATTCACTGTTCAAAACATTTTGTGTTGTGTTACTCGAACTTTTTCAGTGTTTTGCAAAATCCCCGTTAAAGAAAAACAGCTCGCCCTTTTGCGATGTTCATTATGGTTTTCAATTAATATCTCGTCTAATTATACAAAAATGAAAAATCTGAGCCTAGGTGCATTCGGACCTCTATTCGTCTATATCCTCATCCAAATTTTCATACCTCTATGTGCGGTAGATTTCCCTAGACATCGCAGAGACACACACAAAAATCTTCCTTTTAGTAATGAATTTGTTTTTTTCGTGAAATGAGTAAAAAAGTTTAATAAGAATTTTTGCAGTACACCTGGGATCCTCAGCCAGTGTGCGGCGGTCTTCTGATGGACGACTGCAGTTGTTAGGACCCAGTTGTTGAGAACCAAGTTGAGAACCATTGATTTATACTGGCAATAATAACACAAATTTAAAAAAAAAAAAATCACAGATTTCTCACGGAAATATTTCTTAAAAAAAAAGATTTTTCAACGTTTATTCTCACATAATTACATTAAAACAAACTTATCATTTATTTTATTTTACTGTCAAATATAAGTACTTTCGAATTACTGAAAGTATGAACAAAAATAAATTTAACGAAAATTGTCATTTTATAATCGTTGCATGATTAAATACGTTTCGTGAAATTTAAGTTGGATGTTTTCAAGATCTCTTAATGCTTTCACTTAATTAATTTACCTTCCGTTACTTAAGTGATTTTATTTTTGGGTAAGAGATTTAAATTTCACATTTCTTCTCCACCTTAGAGAAATAACATTTACTCTAATTGATTTTTTTTAGCTTGTTTGTAGTGATTTTACTTACGAATGTAATTTATAAATTATGAATTTGATTAAAGTAAATTATGCTTTTAGGATAATCGTTATTTATCATTATAACTTGAATGATGAAAAGTTAATGGAACGGACGAGTGAGATTTTGTGATTATATGCAGAAGGTGAAAAAGAAATATAGTTATAGTTTGAAATGTTTTAAAACAAGCATGTTAAGTGATACTTCATGATGCTTATATATACAGATAGTAAACTAGTCGTTGGAGGCCACCATCATACTTACCCATCATGGATATGCATAATATAAAATATGAAAATAAAACATGTGTAAACTACTTATAAAATGCATTGCAATTCGAATAAAATCCTGGCTTGATGATAAACTTTAAATGTTCTATTACTGAACTGCGTATAAAAAACATCCTTATAACTCCAAAAATGTTGATCATATTAACTAACAGTTTATTGCGTCTTATTAAGTGTCTCATTTTCAATTGAAATATATCTTTGAATTGAAATTTGGATGAAATACAGGGTCATGAAAAATCGAAGAGTGTGGTAAATAGGATTACAAATATCTCAGCAACTCATTATCCGATCGACTTTATTCAAAATTTATGTTTTTTTATTGCCTTTTATATTCATGCCTTAAAATAAACAATTTCGAAAATTTTTGTATACCTTTTATCAGAACGAATATTTCGAGAGTCCGAAAAACGTAGTTCCGGATCATCGAGGTGACTGAAATTCAATAAGCTTCTTCCCATTATTACATACTAAGTACACAGCAAATTTCATGTCTCTATCTCAATTTGTTCGGGAGATAGAACGTTTACAGACACACAGACAGACAGACGGAATTTTTTTTCTAAAAATATGCTTTTCGGAATCTCTGGTGTCTGAAACGTGTAAATCCGTCAAAAATAAAAATTTCGATTTTCAAAACTATTACAAAACTTACCGTATACTACGTATGATGGGTAAGTAAAATGTGTACTGAACCCTGCACGTATGTGCAGACTCTTCAAAAGCGCTGTTTTGGGATGAAAAATTGTTGTAAGCTGACGTCACTTTTGGTGAAATAAGGCTAATGAAAAAAAAAAACAGATTGCCGCAGTGCGTAACACGTGTCTCTTTTTTCAGACTACTTGAGTCACATGATGTTTGAATGCACGAATGCAGTGGCACTAAAAGAAAATCACGTGACTCTAGCAGTCTAAAGCGAAAGGTAGTGCGGAAGCCTGTCTTTTTCGTTAGCCTCGTGGATGACTTCTGGTGGACGACTGCAGTTGTTATGACCCCTACTATACACAGACGATTTGATTGGTCTATGAATAATTCATCTGCGATCTGATTGGTCTATCAATAATCGTCTACATTACGATTGGTCCATACAGCCATGACGATTCCTGTAATGATCGTCAAAACCAAAATGTAATTGGTATATTGTGATGGTAGGAAGTGTTTATTAGTAAACACATCCTTTCCTTATGAGTAACATGTTAATCGGAAGTCCGCACTTACATGCATATAAACCAAGGACGTTCTTTTAAAATATTCTTCCTACTTGAAGCATTGTGCATGAATCACTAACTCATCGCCATTAGCATTACAAGCAGAGGTGGATCCATCCCTCCATTTAGAAAGGGGGTGGGGGGTATCTCTTTATTAAGAGATGTTGCATCTCTTCATGAGTAATTTTTTCTTATAAGAGCCTACGCTAGTCACGCAAAGAAACCCTCAAGCTAGTGTTCAGTCTATGGGAAGGTTTTTGGTAGATTTCTCGGTCGCATTTTAATATTTTTAAATGATTTTTTTTTTTTTTTTTTTTTTTTTTTTGCATAGGATAGCTGAAGTCGATCTTCAACGTTGTTAGTTTTTACTTTTTTGATTTTGGTTACAGTTTTTTTTAAGTGGACATTTTTTATTTTGGAACCGGCGGAAACCGGTTCTGAAAGTGAAAGTACCCTTATATAAAAAAACTGGAACCAAAATCGAAAAAGTAAAAACTAACAACGGTCGAGATCGATCTCAGCTATCCTATGCAAAAAACATCATTTCAAAATATTAAAATGCGAGCGAGAAATCTGCCAGGAACCTTCCCATAGACTTAACATTAGATTGCGCGTTTTTTCGCATGACTGATGTAAGCTCTTAAGGCTTTTCTCGAATCTAACTTTACTAAATTTGTGACACAATTTCTGAAGTCACTTTCGTTCGTAAGTGCATAAACGTTGGAGTTATCTTTATTATAAAGCAAAAACATACACGTGACTAACGCTGGCGTCGTACGGACTGTGGCAACACCTGGCCAATCAATTTTGCTTTAAATGCAATTTTTAGGTGCGTTCGTAATTATATAAATACGTAGAACCTATAGTCGTTGTCTGGTCCGCCCGTCTGTCTGTCCGTCCGTCCGTCTGTCCGCCTATAACAACGCAAAAACTACCCAACCGAATGGTTTGAAATTTAATATATATAATCGTTTCAGAATTTTGTCGCGTCACTTCAAATTTTATGGAAATTGAATCAAAACTTAAAAAGATATTAATAAAGTTTTCTTCATGGAATAAGAGAAATAAGAGAAAAGAAAAGCATTCTCATTTCGCTCATAACAGACAATAAAATCCATTTCACTGAAATAAACCGATGATTTTTTTACATTGTAAAACTAGTTATAGTGAGAACGCACCTCATTTGTCACGTTTCACGTACCATTTCCAACTTGTTTTTGCCACAGCACCATTTAAATTTCTACACCGTGAATAGGGAATTTTTTTTCTTTCGAATGCAACTTCTTTAACAAATGTATCTCAACTTAGTGATTTTTTATAGTTTTTAAATAAGTTTCAAGCATGATTTTTTAAACGTCTATCTCTATCACATTCAGCCAGATTATGAAAGATTAACCCGTTTGTACTTAAAACAGATATAAATAGTTCAGCATTTGTTTGGCTAATATTCCATAACGAATTAAAACTTCATCAATAAATAAATAAAATAATACAAATAAAACACATATTTAACAAACATGTTGTAGCATACGTGTCAAGGCCATTCGCGGCAAGCTCATATTATGACGCGAGTTTTAAGGTTTAAAATACATTTTTTAAAACTAGGCGGGCAAGCATGTTGCACAGTCACTTAGCAAGTTTTTCGCCTATATTAAACGGCAATCCACATAATTCAATCACTAAATTAATTTTCACTAGAAATGACTAAACAAGTTTTACTAAAACAAAGTTCCACTTGCGTGAAGGAAACTGGTACTAAATCCAGCGGTCCATCAAGGCTTTATGCTGAAACACAAGAAGCACTCGCGAAAATCGTTTAACTTTTGATGCACTAGCAACCGTAGCTGCTGAATAGTTTTTATTTACACGATAACTCGAAAGATCTTATTAACGACTAATTTTCAACTCAGCTAAATTTCAACTCCGCAGATACTTCTTGACAACACAACACTAGCTTGTGCAGGGCGCAGTTCACCACACTGTAAAAAATGATCAATGTTTCTTATTTTATGAAAATATACTATAACCACGAATGAAAATATAATATAATCTTATGAGTTATCCGAAATTCCAAATAGCGTGTTCCATTGTCTTTTAAATCCCCAGAAACAAATACATTTCCAAAATTTAAAGCATTATTTATAAAAACAAAGTATTTTTCGCTGTCCATATTTTTCAGAAACGCTTCCGAAGGGGTTTTTATAGTGTATTAATGAGTGTCCTCAGCTTGGAAAATCTGTTTTTCGAATGTCATCCATTCTCAAGTAAACGTTTTCAGCCACATAAGTTAATTTATACATGAAAAAGTAAAGCAATAATCTTAATTTTAATGTTATTGTTAACGCTGTTAATTTTGCATGTTTGTCTGTTAAACATATTTTTTGAGCATGAAAATGTTTACTTGAGAATTGATAGTATTCAAAAACAGGTATTCCAGGCTGAGGACACTGATTAATACACTATAAAGACACTTCGGAAACGTTTCTGAAAAATACGGGCAGCGAAAAATACTTTGTTTTTATAAATAATTATTTAAATTTTGGAAATGTATTGGTTTCTGGGGATTCAAAAGACAATGGAACACGCTATTAGGAATTTCGGATAACTCAGAAGATTATATTATATTTTCGTTCGTGGTTATAGTATATTTTCATAAAATAAGAAACATTGGTCATTTTTTACAGTGCACTCAGAGAAATATTCGACCCAAATCCGCAGCTCCAACTTATATACCTTGCAAATAGACCAGCTAAGCTAAATTTGCAGATACAGAGAAAGACAGAAACCGCAAACTCCGGCAGTTCCAAACATACTTGGAAAATTAGAGTAAAATACGTTATAGTACGGTATAGTAACAGTTGTGCACACAGGTTAGAGGATGACATTACGTTCATATTCAAAACAAAAGAATGCCTTTATAAGACAGTTGCTAGTCCTGTACAATGTAATCGAAAGACGCCCTTAAACTACTGAAATTATCAGAAACCAAAATGTGGCTGTAATTCGGATCTAAAATGAGTTCGCGAACGTATCAAAGATACGCGTGTTTGAGCGGAAAGGATACAAAAAAATCAAAATAACCTCAATATAGTAAAACCTGCTAAGACTGAACTACAAGGGATAATGAAAAAATTCCGATTTAGACAGCATGATTGTATGGCATTATTTTTGCAGGTACTATGCAAATTTTCTGTTTAAGGTAGCTTTCTGTTAGAGATAAGATACATTTTTACAGGTTTTACTATAATTCCTGTAGTATTTAACTGCTATTATATTACTGTTTGCATGTATTTAAAAAATGTGTTTACCCTTAATATATATTTGAAAAAATCTTTTGTTGTGAAGAAATTTATTTTCTTGGGAAGAGAATCATAAATCTCGCGACCTCCCCCTTGGACATGACCTTGATATCAAGCATGTTCAATATTTCAGCGCCCAATTAGCCCAGTTTAACGTAAATTTTTTATCCATGCTGCAATCGAAGACTACCATACTAGACTTCTGCGCAGGTCGGATTGTACCCGATGATTGATGATTGCTTTAAATTAAATACACTTAGAAACAAAAGACAACCATCTTGAAATATATTTCAAGATGGTTGTCTTTTGTTTCTAAGTGTATTTAATTTAACATCATTTTATGAAGATGGTCATAGAAGTTGACCGAAACGTCAGTTTGATGTATTTTTAAAGTCTAATTTTACATAAATATTTATACACCATTCAGTAAAAATGTGTGGTTTACCCCAGGGGGAAAAACTACTTTTTTATTGTAGCGAACTACAACTACAACTACTTTATCGAAAATGTAGTTAACTACAACTACAACTACTTGTTTTAACCCACTAGGCGCCGCTATTTATATTAAGCTATTTTTTTATGGAACAGTTGTTTTTTCTTTATGAATAAGAAGTCTTTAAAGTATTTCTGAAGAAAAAATTTAAAAAAAATTGAATATTTAGGAAAAATAGCATGTTTCCAAAATGGGAGCAATGGGAGCAGCTTAATGGGGGTAATTTTTTTCAAAATTTTTGCTTATGCCTCCGTGCATTTATGGTTGTTATTTCACTGTTCTTTAGCTATAAAAGGGATAATATCATTCTGAAACTGATATTTTACGAATAATTCATATAAATTAGTCCAACATCTACATTTATAATAAAAATAAAATAAAATTACCGATTCCATAGGCATTTCATTTTCCATCTCTTTATTTTTCTTATTTACATCATTTTTGTTCTACTATTTTACATGAAAATGATTGAACATTTTTCACTCAGCATTATATTAATGTTTTGCGTTTTCTGAAATTGATGTTTTAATTTAATTTAATTTAATTTTTTTTTTGCTTAGTTTTTCCATTTTCCGATTTGAAGATTCGTCTGAACTTTCATCTGAAATATTAAGTCTGCGTTTGATACTTTGTATTTTTTAAACACTAAATCAGACATTTCTTGATTGTCTGTTGATTTAGAATTTCCGGAAAGTTCTACTCCACCAAATATAAATGGGATAAATCGTCGCATAAATAATTTTCTATTACATATGTAATAGAAAATAATTTATGCGACATACATATCAGGAAGCTATCTTCCTCGTATGTTACAATACTGCAATCAGGTAGCAAAAAAAAAAAAAAAAAAAAAACGATTTCCGGAACAGCTGAAAAATCATCCACATCTAAAAAATTGTTCAATCATCTTCCTTGTAAAAAAAAATCAGAAAAAAATAATATAATGATGAAAAATAAAGAGATGGATAATGAAAATGCTGATAGAACTGGTAATTTCATTTTCTTTTTTATTATAAATGTAAAAGTTGGACTAATTTATACGAAATCTTCTTAAAATATTAGTTTCAGAATGATATTATCCCTTTTATAGCTAATAAACTGAAAAATAAATACCATAAATGCACGGAGTCATATGTACAAGTTTTCAAATACATTACCCCCATAAGGAGCCATTGCTCCCATCTTGGGAACAACTTATGCTTTCGGTAATTCTGATTGATCTATTAAACATATTAATTCCGTATTGATGTTGTTTAAATATAATACACTGTTATAAACATATTTTAACTAAAAAATATAATTTTTATTATAGAGTTATTTTTTTTAAATATTTTTTTCGAGTACGGCCAAAAAGCTATTTTTCGCTAAATTTAAAAAAATAGAAAATTCTAATGAAACTTAAAAAAAAAAAAAATTCAGAAGTCGTCTAATATATTCAAAATGCAAATAACATGAACCTTTTAACAATATATAAAATACTCACTTTAGAAAAAAATCCTAAAGCAATGTTCCCAAAATGGGAGCAATGGCGCCTAATAGGTTAAAAAGTAGCCACTACAAACTACTTTTCAAAAGTAGTCACTACTTCGCTACTTTCAGATTTTGTCAAATGGTTAAATTTACACTGGAAATTGAAGACACGGATTAAATAATAAAGCGACCCCTCATTATGTTGCGTCTGCGGAGATACAATTAAATAAACGTGACACAAGCAAGGGCATCAAAAAATTAAGAAAGATAATAATATACAAGAAAATGTTTTGTGTTTGTTTCCGAAATGTTAGCTTATACCCCACATTACGCATTTCGGAGCAAAATTAAGAGAAATATTATATAGAAAATTACAGAAAAACAACTCTGAATGCAAACAAGATATAAATCTGAAATAAAAAGCGGTTCCAAATAATAACAAACCTGGCATTAAAACATGAAGACTTAATAACGAATAAATAGACAGGGGATGGCAGCAAGAAAATTAATTCCTTTAGTGAGTTAGTGCTTAATTTTAGAAGCAAGTGTCAATGGAAAAAATCTATGATTTCATGCGATGCGTTGAGATACACTGCAGCTGAGATTCGCAAATTGTTGAGCAGAACAAATTTTGCACAAAAGAAGCACGTTTCGGCCACGTTATTTGCAGAATTGCACACTTTTTTCCCCGAAGTAGCGTTAAAAGTAGCGTCGGTTCTCGCTACAAACTACTGATTTTTTGTATCGCGCTACTCGCTACACTACATTGTTCAAAATGTAGCGCGCTACACTACAAACTGCAGTAAAGAGTAGCGACTACTGTAGTTTCGTTACTTGTAGCGCGCTACTTCCTACCCCTGAGCTTACCTTACACAAAAATTTATATACGATAATGTTTTGATGGTGTAACGGTCCAGCTATATCATTGAGATACAAATCTTAAAGACATGTATCTAAATTTCTTTAAAGATCCTCAAATATCTGACGTATCTATCATTCTAGACTAATAGACTTACTAATACCTTCTGAGGAAGAGCATCTTTTACATAATAAAGGAAGACTGACACTACTTAGAGACTGCCGAAGTCTCTGATTCGATTTTATTAACCTTGGTCGGTAAAATAAGCGGAGAAGGAAATTCCTCCTTTTAAGCTTTATTTTTCGGTGATGGGTAATCATTATCCTCCTGGGCTAGTGTTGAGGGCAATACAGGAGGCACTTACAGGGAGTTAGTATAAAGCTAGTTACTGATTACTTGGAATTAGAAAAAAACCATTAAATTGATTTGATAGGATCGGTGTTTTCATAGGACTCTATTTACGGTGTTAAATGTGAATAAATTCTGTTTTTAAAAAAACGAAGAATCCTTTCATATTGTAGCTTATTACTGTTATATTTATTTATAGGAATTTAAAAACTGTGGGATTGATTTGACAAGATCTGTGTTTTCACGGGTCTCTCCGAAGAATCATTTGGTATTGTGGCTTATTAAATAATTATATATTTCTAGGAATTTGGAAGAAAACTGTGGGATTAATTTGACAGGATTTGTGTTTTTATGGGTCTCTATTAACGATATTAAAGATGAATAAATTTCGTTTTAAATAAACGAAGAATCCTTTCATATTGTGACTTATTACTGTTAAATTTATTTATAGGAATTTAAAAAACTGTGGGATTGATTTGACAAGATCTGTGTTTTCATGCGTCTCTCCGCAGAATCTTTGGTATTGTGGCATATTATTATTTATATATTTCTAAGAATTTTAAAAAAACTGTGGTATTAATTTTACAGCATCTGTGTTTTTATGGGTCTCTAATTACGATGCTAAAGATGAATAAATTCCGTTTTAAATAAACGAAGAATCCTTTCATATTTTGGCTTATTACTAATTATATTGATTCCTTGGAATTTAGAAAAAACTTTTGAATCGATTTAATAGAATCTGTGATTACAAGGATCTATATTGTATATTAAAAACGAATAAAATCTATTTTAAATAAAGAAGATAGGATATTAAAAACAGGTGTTCATTTGTTAATGTCAGTAAATTTACTATTTGTTGTCCATTTTACCAGTTTTCATTCAGACATTATTTAAAAAAAAAAACATGGTCAAAAATTTTCACTAAATACTTTCTTGGAGCTGGTTGAAGAGATTAATGCCGATAGGGGGAGCTCTTCAACCAGCAGTCGTGTATATAGCGGAGAGACAGAGGATTGAAGATCACAACTGACGATGCTCTAGCTAGGGCGAAAGCGCTTTTGTAAAGTGGTGAAGATTTTTTATTCGAAACTGTTTTTACATTTTTTAAATGGGGGATGTTTTTAGTGAAAAATTTTGACCATGTTTTTTTAAATAATGTCTGAATGAAAATTGGTAAAATGGACAATAAATAGGCAGATAGGATATTCAGGTATAATAGTAATAAATGATTCCTAAGAATTTAAAACAAAACGATATTTTTGTATGACTTTATAGGATCTGTCTATGATATAAAAAGCGAAATAAATATTATTTAAATAAAATAGATAGAATACTGTAAGAATGTAGGTAGGTAGGCAACCAATCATGACCTTTTTTCGATCCTAATTTTACATGGAGTCATTTTTTAGCCAAAAAAATTCTTCCAAGTTACACGTAAATGTATCATATATATTATTTCTGTTGTCAACATCCCTTTTTCTATGAATTTACGAAATACACAACATGGAATGAGGTATCATTCGAAAGGTTTTTAAATCGGCTTCTGACATAGTATACTCACATTTCGTTAAAACAATTTTTCTAATTAAAATTTGCTATTAATTAAAAATTAAATCGGCATTGCTTTCATAAATGAAATGAAAGGTTATTTTTAAATGAGTGTTGCGACAAAAATTACATACCGCATAATATTATGCTCAACAATGATTATAAAAAAGAATAGTACATAAAAGATAAAGTAATATTTCTCCGCACGAGCTTTTTTTATAATTATGATTAAAAGGAAAACTGAAATTGAAATGTTTAGAACAAAAAAAAAAGAATTTTATATGTATTGAATTTATTTTTCTTTGTCCCATATGTTTCCCGAAGCAGGTTACGTCATCCTCTAATGCAGTTAAAATACGATATTTAATTTTTTCTTGCTCGTGCCTTTTGCTATCTTTGATCAATTTTTACTGTAACTTTGATGGAATAAATAAGATGATATTTTGGCTTAATTATTGTTGTTTGCAGATATTTCCGTCCTTAATTTTTCTTTAGAAGTTTAAACCTACATCTAAAAAAGTATTAGATATTGCTAACAAATATTAGATCGTAGTGCGAAATTCTCGCTTCGGTCCACTAGTGCAAAATTCTCGCACTGGTCCACTAGTGCAAAATTCTCGCACTGGTCCACTAGTGCAAAATTCTCGCACCCGTCTAGAATTTTTTTTTTTTTTTGAAGTTACATGTAAATGTATAGAAATACAATAGAATAGAGATTTTGAATTGAGTTTAATTAGCTTTGAGAAAACTCTGTTCCACATGTCTAAAGTGGACGTTAATTAAGTGCTTTCAAAAATTTAACTTTGATATTACCATTTATCTGAAAGAAAAAAAATATTACCTTCTGTATTTATTCACTTCCAGTGTACTGTTATATTAGTATAATCATATTTATTTTAGATCAGTTAGGAAAAAGACATTAAGATTACCTGAATTACCACTAAACCCGATTATTCTAATGGATTGAAAAAAGTCGAGAATGTAATATTTGAATCGATATAATTATAGCAATTAATAGCAATAATTAGTTTAGTTATGTGTGTGTTTGTAAAATCTTTATTATCTTCACCCCTATTACGAGTAACGGTTAGTAGCGCATTCACTCGCTTCATGTATTAAGGGGCTATTATCACGTATTAGTGTAATCATATTTCTTTTAGATCAGTTAGGAAAAAGACATTAAGATTACCTGAATTAACACTTAACCCGATTATTCTAATGGACTGAAAAAAGCCGAGAATGTTATATTTGAATTAATATAACTATAGGGGGGGGGGACGTCTTAATTATTGAAGTAAAACATCGTTCTTGTAGACAGACACTTTTATTGATAATGGACGAGCACAAAACAAAGATGAAACATGACATTAATTAAACTGGTAGACAGCCAATATTCGTCGAAATAACAATCGTAACTTAGCATCGTACTTTACATCTTATTGAAAACACACAAACTTGTACACTTTTGATTTTAGGAGCGTCGAAACCATGCGTCGTTAGTAGCTACTGCTACCTTTCTCTCCTCCTCACTACTTACCGTCTTTTAATCTCGTAGCAGGTTCTCGTCGTTAGTGAGTGCGCTCGCTGCGCCGTCTTGTGGCAGCATATCCGATCCCACATAATTATAGCAATTAATAGTACTAAATAGTTTAATTATGTGTGTGTTTTTAAAATTTTTATTATCTTCACCGCTATTACGAGTAACGGTTAGTACGCGGACATTTACAATTCACTCGCTTCATGTATTAAGGGGCTAATATCCGTATTAGTGTAATCATATTTCTTTTAGATCAGATAGGAAAAACACGTTAAGATTACCTGAATCAACACTAAACACGATTATTCTAATGGATTGAAAACAGCCGAGAATGTTATATTTGAATTGGTATAATTATAGCACTTAATAGCAGTAATTGTTTTAATTATGTGTGTATTTGTAAAATTTTTATTATCTTCACCGCTATTACGAGTAACAATTAGTAGGAGGACATTTATACTCGCGTCACGTGTTAAGAGCCTACTTCACTCACGTGAAAACACCCTCTCGTTAATGTTAATCCTAAGGGAGAATTTTTAAAAAATATCTCGTTTGCATTTCCATATTTCTTTTATAAGATTTTTTTATGCATTGGATAGCTGAGGTTGATCTCTACAACGGCCGTTTTTAACTTATTCGATTTTGTTTAGAGATATTTTTTATGATGATACTTTCAGTTTCGGAACCGGTTTCGATAGTGACAATATCCTCATAAAAAACACTGCAATTAAAATTGAAAAGTAAAAAACAGTCTGCATAGAGATCAACCTCAGCTGTCTAATGCAAAATATTGAAATGTAAACGAGATATTGTAAATTAACTGTCCCTTATGATTAACATTAGCGAGCGGGTGTTTTTGCGTGAGTGAAGTAGCTTCTTAAAGGGCTACTTCACTCACGCAAAAACATTCACTCGCTAATGTTAATCCTATGAGAGAATTATTTAAATACATTTCGTTTGAATTTCAATATTTTTAAATAATTTTTTATGCATTGGATAGCTGAGATCAATCACTACAATAGAAAATTTTTCTTTTTTCGAGTTTCTTTCTTTTTTTTCTGGATTTTTTTATGAGAATACTTTTACTTTCGAAACTGGTTCCGAAAGTGGAAGTTAACCGTGTTATATTGTACTTCATTATTTCTATCTGAATCTTACTGATTAATAAAGATGTAACACGAGTCGAAAAATATGTAGAGACTAAAATGGCACCAGAATACTAGTTAAGAGTTAAGGATTCTTAAACATCCTGCGCTTCTTCCTTCTAGACCAAATGGAGTCCCTAATATCTTCTGTGGAAAGCAACATTTGCATTATACATAAATATTGACTCGGAAGAAAGAATTCTCATTATACGGACGCTTCGTCTCTCAGAGGATTTCAGTGGAGAAAAATATTCCTCTTTTATGTTTCCTTTTAGAATAATGTATAATCATTCATTTTTTAAAAAGTATTATAACATATCGAAGAAACAAATAAGATGAATATTTATAAACACAAAGGTACTTTTCATGACTGTATTTGTCAGTTTAAGAATTCAGTCAGTATATCACTTATATACTTTATTATTTTTATCTGAATCTTACTGATTGATAAAGACAATACACGAGTAGAAAAATACGTGGAGACTAAAATTTCACCAGAACACCAGTTAAGAGTTACGGATTCTTAAACATCCTGCGCTTCTTCTCGCTGACTAAATGAAGTCCCTAATATCTTCTGAGGAAAGCATCATTTGCTTTATACATAAATATTGACTCGGAAGAAAGTATTCCCATTATACGGAAGCCAAAATGGTATCTCAGAGGATTTCAGCGGAGGAATATATTCGTTATTTTATATTTTCAGTTAGAATAATGGATAATCATTATCCTCTAAAGTATGTTGTTGAAGTTATTAAAGAGGTATTTATGAAGAGTAACATGTGGTACAACGCTAATGACTGACAACTATGTATTTCAAAAAAGAAACTGTTGGATTTATTTTATAGCATCTATATTTTCGCAGAAAAGCGAATTTGTCGTACTTGAAATAAAATAAGAATTCTATTAATAAAAGGACTTTTTTACATATTTAGTACCGACAAACATATACGCAGATCAGGGGCCTCAAAGTGTATTGCGTAAGGCACAGTTTTATATTTATTTCACTTTATATATTATTTAATGCCCTACAATTCACAATTGAATATTTTAAAGTTACATACAAAAGAGAAATTTTAAATACTCGCATATTCATAAGAATATATAATTTTTCAGAGATATCTTTTAAAGAAAGCGTCATTTGCATTATACATAAAGATTGACTTGGAAGAAAGACTTCCTATTATACGGAAGCCAGCCTGGATTCTCAGAGGATTTTATAAACTTCCGTTGGTAAAATGAGCGGAGGAAGAAACTCGTTCTTTAATATTTCATTTTGTAATGGCGGGTAATCATTATCCTCTAGAAATGTTGTTGAAGTTATTAAAGGAGGCGTTTATGGAGAGTAACAAGTGGTGTAATGGCAATTACTGGCTCCTATGTATTTGAGAAAAGAGACTGTTAGATTCATAGGATCTGTGTTTTCGTAGATTGTATGATATAAAATGCAATTTGTCGTACTTGAAATAAAATAAGAATTCCATTATAAAAAATAATGTTTTACAAATTTAATGCCAATAAACTTACAACTAACAAATACACAGATAAGGGTCCTCAAAATGTACACCGCAAGTCACAGTTATATTTTTATTTCACTTTATATAATATTTCATGCCCTACAATCCACAATTGAATTTTTTAAAATTATATACAAGAGAGAAATTTTATATACTTGTATATTTATAAGAATATATAATTTCTCAGAGATATCTTCTGAAGAAAGTGTCATTTGAATTATAAATAAAGATTGGCTCCTAAGAAAGAATCCCTATTATACGAAAGCAGCCTGGTCTCTCAGAGGATTTTATTAACCTGGGTTTGTAAAATGAGCGGAGACAAAACTCGTTCTTTTATGCTTTTATTTAGAGTAATCGATAATCATTATCCTCTAGGGGATGAAGTTATTAAAGGAAGCATTTTTGAAGAGTAACATGTGGTATAAAGCTAATTACTGACGCCTAAGTATTTGAGAAAAGAGACTGTTAGATTCATAGGATCTGGGTTTTCGTAGACGATATGATATAAAAAGCGAATTTGCTATACTTGAAATAAAATAAGTATTCTGTTATAAAGATAATTTATTTACATATTAAATTGAGACAGACTTGTAACTGGTAAGACTGCAGATCAAGCAATTCAAAGTTAATTGCATAGGGCACATTTTTATTTTGGATCTCACTTTATATAATATTTAATGTCCTATTTTCCGGAATTGAATTTTTTTAAAGTATTAAAGCATATTTAAAAAAAATAATCAGATAAATTTTTATAAAACTAAAGGTACTTTAACATGACTGTATTTGTCAGTTTAATAAATCAGTCAGTATATCACTTATAGACTTTATTAATTTTATCTGAATCTTACTGATTGATAAAGACATTACATGAGTAGAAAAATACGTGGGGACCAAAATGGCACCAGAACACCAGTTAAAGGGCTAGAGATTCTTAAACATCCTGCGCTTCATCCTTCCAGACTGTATGAAGTCCCTAATATCTTCTGAGTAAAGCATCATTTGCATTATGCATAAAGATTGACTTGGAAGAAATAATTCCTATTATACGGAAGCCAGCCTGGACTCTCAGAGGATTTTATTAATTTTTGTTGGTAAAATGAGCGGAGGAAGAAACTCGTTCATTAATATTTCATTTTGTAATGACGGGTAATCATTATCCTCTAGAAGTGTTGTTGAAGTTATTAAAGGAAGCATTTTTGAAGAGTAACATGTGGTATAAAGCTAATTACTGACTCTTAAGCATTTGAGAAAAGAGACTGTTAGAACCATGTCATAGGATCTGTGTTTTCGTAGACGATATGATATAAAAAGCGAATTTACCTTACTTGAAATAAAATAAGTATTCTATTATATAAATAGTTTATTTCCATATTTATTTGAGACACACTTGTAACTGGTAAAACTACAGATCAAGCAAGTCAAAGTTAGCTGCGTAAGGTACATTTCTATTTTATATCTTCCTTTACATAACATTTAATATCCTGCATTATTTGCATTATAAATAAAGATTGACTCGGAAGAAAGTGTTCCCATCTAAATATAATAAAACGCAGTGTAACGATTCTGGTGCTAACCCATCCATCTTACCAATCCGAGATAAGATGAAGCCATGTTAGGCTTAATTTCGATTTGAAATTTATATGAGAAAACATACCAGCATAAATACAAAATTCTTCTACCTCAAATCAACCTGTTCCGCATATTTTTCTATAATACATTCTCAATGATTTGATTAATCGACAAACCATTTCCGAAATCGTTTGTAATTTTGGTAATGTAAACAAACCATCAAACAGAAGCTGGTAGAAATGAACAATGATTTTCATAGGATTTTTTTACAAAACATTTTTCTAGAATAATATAACTATTCCAATGTATTATTGTTATGATAAATTAATAAGTTTAAATGATTAATTTATGAATAATAATGCTTAAAAAAAATAAGACAGCAAAATTTTTATTGTTAATACGGCCTTGAGCAAAATTCTAGATAGCGCATGTCTGGTGTCACCCTCTATTATTACAAATGAGTATTAAAGTTTGTATTTGTAATACAGGATGTTAGGTAAATAATCCTTATAAAATTATTAATAGAAGTCTTTAAAACGTTTTCAAATTTCTAATCCTGATTTAATAGTGGTTAGGGTTAGATTTTAAAATCATTAGTAAATTTTAGATCAAACAGTCTGGTAAGTTTTGTTAACAAAAGAATCGGGAAATTTTAACTAACACTAGTTATATTTACACTAGTTATACAGAAGCCAGCCTGGTCTCTCAGAAGATATTATTAACTTCCGTTGGTAATATCAGCGGAGGAAGAAATTAGATTTTTATGTTTTCTTTTGGAGTGGCGGGTAAACATTATCTTCTAGGAATGCTGTTCAAGTTATTAGAGGAGACATTTACGGAGAGTAACAGGTTTTATAACGCTAATTACTGTCTCTTAAGTATTTCAGAAAATAAACTGTTAGATTCACTTCATAGGATCACTGTTTACATAGACTGTAAGATATAAAAGGTGAATTTGTTCTATCTATCTATATTATAAAGGACAAACGTGTCCGTGCGTAACGCTGACGACATTTTGCGAATGGCACACTTGACGATATTGTTGTTGGCGTGACAGAGAAAGTGCCAAGGCACTTCTCTGAAAGAAGGGGTGGCAGAGCCTCAAGAGAGGTTGAACTTCTAGAGCTGGTCTCCTAATTTTGAACCAATTCCAGATGAGAAACCTGCACCTGGATTGGCACCCCCAGAGGTAGCGCTTATATAGAACTTGGAGGACTTTTGGAGCCACGAACAGATTTAACGTGCACCAGCTCCCATTAACGTACACGGTCCCACAGCAGAGGCAGACGAGAGAGGATAGACGATGCACCCTCCGAAACAGTGACCGTGGTCGATGCTGCTTGGCTTTCGTCGATCTTACGAGAGCCGAGCTTTACCGTCCGCGCCACTGCGGGACAACACTTGGCGATGAAATTTCGGTTTTGCGATTTTTGCTACTGGAATTTTTTTATTTTCTAAACATCGCACATTTTCAATTTTTACACCGTTATAGAGGGAAAAAAATCTACTTTCAAATGCAATTTGTTTGAAAACTGTACCTTATATGACTGATTTATTATAGCATTTAAATTAAATTTCATACATGATTTTTTTAATCTATCTCTATCTTTTGCAGACGATTACAAAGTATTAATCTGTTTGCACTTTAAGCAATATAAAAAGTTTAGAATTTGTTTCCAGCTAATATTCAATAACGAAATTAAAACTTCATTAAGAAATAAATGAAATAGTATAAATAATACACAGATTTAACACACAAACTGCTGAAATTATCAGAATAAAAAAAAAAAGCTGCTGTAGATAATGAAATTTTTAGTGAATTCTTTGGTCTTGTTAGCGGGTAATATAAAAAAAAATTATTAAATGTAAAAAATCTATTAGTTTTCAATAACAAAAATTAAAAAATGGTTTTCACATATATTCCTATCCCGGGAAGCCCGGGTTGTATGTCCTAGTTTAAATAAAATAAGAATTTTATCACAAAAATATTTCTTTAGATATTTTATGTTTTAAGCCGCAAAGTGATAAATATATCTTTAAAAAATCGTAAGACGATTTCACAACTAAATCCTGACAAGCCTTATGTTTAAAAATTCATTTTATTCAAAATTTTAATCAATCGCCAGTTGATAAGGTTGTATAAAAAAAATGCTATTTCAACAAAAAGAAAGAAATATTTATTTAAATTCAGAAATTGTCCATAACTGAAGTGTTCTAGAATAATCGGCAACAATAATATTTCAGCGGAAAGATATAACAGCCTTCCATAATCGCTTTTTTTTATAAATCATAAAATCTAACAGACATTTTTCGGCGATTTAAAACATTAAATAGTACTCTTTTGCTGAAACCAATAGATAATGCATTTTTGTGCATTAAACTCATTCATATTTCAACTAGAATGCATAAAGGAGAAGAGAAAATTAAATTCATTATTTCTTTAAACATTTACTAGCGTCGTGAAATTTATGTGCACAACTGGCGTCCTGAAGCTTTTGTAAGCAACTGGCGCATGATATCATTTCGTCTCCAATTAATATTACAGCTTACATTAAAAAAATAATAATAAAGGATTTTTTATAAAACAATGGTACATTTACAGGACTGTATTTGTCAGTTTAATAAATCAGTCAGCATATCACTTATATATTTTATTATTTTTATCTGATTCTTACTGATTGGTAAAAAATAGAAAAAATACGTGGGGACTAAAATGGCACAGAACACCAGTTAGGATTAAGGATTCTTAAACATTCAGCGCTTATTCCTCCTTTCTAAATGAAGTTCCTAATATCTTCTGTGAAGAACATCATTTGGATTATACATAAATATTGACTCGGAAGAAAGTGTTCCCATTATACGGAAACCAGACTGGTCTCTCAGGAGATTTCAGCGGGGGAAAATATTCGTTCGTTTATGTTTTCGTTTAGAATCATTCGTAATCATTATCCTCTAGTCTAGGAGATGTTGTTGAAGTTATTACTGGAGGCATTTATGAGGAGTAACATGTGGTATAATACTAATGTCCGTCTAAGCACAAGAATAAAATGTCGATTTTTAAAGAATAATAAAAGTTATAATAGATAGCATTTTTTAATCTGCATATTTGGCAACTTTTTTTTTTTTTTTTTTTTTTTTTTTTTGAAGTAAACAAAAATATTACGTCTGAACAAATTTATATTTATATTAAAATCATTAAAATTACAGACATTACATTACAATTACATAAAACATTAAAAACATATTAAAATTGGACATTTCGGATTTACATGAAAATTCCTCATCAACAAACATTTTTCTTAACGTAAGTCATAGTTCAAAAATATCAACACATAGAAAATACGTATTTGATACGTTGAATTTTCTATGTGTTGATATTTTTGAACTATGACTTATGTTAAGAAAAATGTTTGTTGATGAGGGATTTTCATGCAAATCGAAAAGACCAATTTTAATATGTTTTTAATGTTTTATGTAATTGTTATGTAATGTCTGTAATTTTAATGATTTTAATATAAACTTTATTTAAATAAAAGTTATCAAAAGTAGAAAAAAATGAATTACATAATTGTAAAAAATATAATTTAAAATATCTTCAAACGAAACTGTCTCAAAAGTTTATGCACGATGACAAAAACAACTACATTTATCATTTTTTCAAAACTGTTACATACATATTATTTTTTCCTTGATTTTGGATTAGATCAAATATACGTGCGTCCTTAGAAATTTTAGTTTTCATAGGGTTTCTGGTGGCAAAGAGTACCATGGTTTCTCAATGGCCTCTTGGAGTTCTTCAAGAGAGTCATACTGCTTTCCATTGCTGTAAAAATGACGGGTTAAATTACCCCCATATATTCTGAAATGGGTTTATATCAGGACTTAAAGCTTGCCAGTCAAGAATTTTAACATTTTTCTGTGAAAGCCACTGTTTTGTAGAATGTTATAAGTGGATTGAGGCATTATGTTGTAGAAATATTCATTCTGAACCGCTTAAAATGTCACTATGGAAGCAAATGTTGGTCCGGCGTCTCTTGATATATTTGGGGATTTTGTCTTTCTTTTGGAAAAGGCAGAGATATCTGGACGTTGAAGCTGAACGAACGCCAAAGCCATAACAGACTTATCGCATTCCTGCCTGCTGAAGAATGCCCTTGGCTCCTTTCCTAGATCAAGCCAATACGTGTTCCACGCATCAGAGACGTCTAAGCTCTATTTTTTCCCATCACAGAATAAAACAGTAAGCCACCAGTCCCGTAGGACATGTGGTTTTTAGCCCAGTTCATTCTTGCCTGTTTGTGGTGTAGTTTGAGACACGGTTTGTGACCCATTTTTTTGTATGATGTAATAACATTATTTAATACGTCTATGTGCAGTGCCTTTGGACCAGGGTTGGCAAGTTTCTTCCAAAGTGGAAAAAACCGCGGAAAAAACCATGGAAAAAACCGGCTGGAAGAAATAGGTTTCTTCCGAGTGGAAGAAATGGAAGAAACTGTTTTTCTTTAGGAATTTACCATATAAGTTGCAACTTTGTAAGATACAATAAAAATAAATGCATTTTTCTAATAGATAACCTTAAGTAAATTTAATTAGAACTATAAAAATTTAATTATACAATATACATGATAAATTCATAATTACATCAGTTTTTTAGCCAAGATCACACACCTGTCTAAAGATTTCCAATCTTGTGTACCTGAATAAAATAAATGGTACTTTTCCATTATACTAACACCAGGCCAAAATGTATGCTAATGTGCCATTTATTTCAACCCTTAACGTGCAAAGAATTTTTATTGCAAACCGTACCAAACATTGTGATTTACTGTTTATTGAACATGAGTCTTTTTATTATTATTACTTAATCGTAGCCTCACAAAACATCTTAATTTTCTATTTTTCAAATAGAGAATATTTAATATTAATTGTAACTTATATGTATTGTTGATACTGATATCGATTTTACAATTTGTCAGTTACCAGATGATGAGGAAGCTGCAATAAAATTGTTTCAGGCCTTTGGATATATATAAAAAGCTTTTATTCAAAAAACATGAATGTCTTCATTCAAAAAGTTAAATGTTTACTGCAGTGCTAAGAGAGATTTACAATTCTATGCCTGTAGTTTAAATTGAGTTTTATTTTATGTTTGTTTGTTCTTTTATTTTAAGTCTATATTTGTATTGATTTAAAAAAATAGTTCGTGAAAGTCTGTAATTTTCAAATGTTATATTTTTAATTGCTCAATTGTGTGCCAACTTCTTTTTTTTTTTTTTTTTTTTTTTTAATGAATCATTTTACAGGAATTTTATTTTGTGCCAATTATTACGCTTGGCGATGACAGTGGTGTTGGTATAACAGAAATGTACCAAATAAATTTATCCAAAATACACAAAATCAATTAAAAGTAATTCCATTCAAAACAGGTACATTTTTTTTATTATTTAAACTTCTGTAACGAGTAGTAAATAGTATGTGGATCATTTACCTACTGTAGAATGAAACTGCTTTAAATAAAAGACAATGCTTTTAATTTACATTCATCTTATTAAGGGAACTAATATACAATCATCACTGTATTGAAAGATTTCGTTAAAAGCTGCATTTTCCTTGCTACAGTGCAACATGGTATAACAAAACAAAAATATTTTAGCAGTAGGATGCTGAAATCAATTTCTCAACTTAGATGGATGAATGCAAAAGATGAAAAAATTCAAGTCCTTCAAAACATGGGGAGTTTAAAAGAATTTTGGCATACGCGTAGAGCTAATTTTTAGAACATTTATTTTTTTAAATCAGCATTGAAATATGCATGCTACAACTATACTTAATCACAAATTTGTTTATTTTAAGAGTTGCACAATAGTTTTTAAAATATTGCATTTTTATATAAAAAATAAAGAATCGGTAGGTTTTTTTTTTAAACCGAAATGATAAACAATAAAAAAAATATATTCCCTACCTCTAAAGTTGTAAAAAACATAACCTGTAAATACCTGCTGAACCTGAAGTTTTATTAAAAAATAACTTATTTTTCCATAAATAATATTTTTAATATTAATTAAAGTTTCCAATTTACATTTCATGTAATTAGGTTTTGAATTTAATTCTTTTATTTAGTTAATGAACTTTAATTTTGAGCATCTGTTTTGTTTTCTGTTGGTTTCTTCCATTTCTGCCAGTTTTTTCCATTTCTTCCAGTTTCTTCCGGTTTTTTCCAGTTTCTTCCACTGCCCTGGAAGAAACTAGTTTCTTCCGGAAGAAACCCAACCCTGCTTTGGACACTTGTACACCGAGATTTTTTTTTAATTGCTTTATGGACAAATTTTGTTTCGACACCAATCTCCGTATTCTCGAATCCGTCTAAACATTCATCATATGTGGTCGTCCACATGTAGTTTTTCAGTTGAAAATTTCATTTTTAGCCTTCTCACTGACAAGCTCGTGTTAATACGTTCACTAAGCTCCAGGTTTCACTGCAATATAAGCTTTAATTAAATTAATATAATTCTACCAATATAATGCAATTTAATACATTGAGTAATGATTGGTGCCCTCAAGGTTTATATTCATATATATAATTAAGTTTTTTTTTTAATATAATTTTAGAATAATCAACATTTTTTAGCATCTAAAATAAAATACAAAGAAAACAACATCACAATTCACCCTTTTACTGGACAGTCAAAGGCTAGAAATTAATTGATTTGATCGATTTAAAATTTTTAGTAATTTCAGAAACAGTTTTATTTTGCGATTTCAATTTAAAATCTCCTCTTTTGTCAATTCTTTATCCTTTGGCCTTTTTTAAATTAGTGGAAATGATATCTTCCCTTTTTTACTTTTATAAAATTGGAATGCGACGTCATACAACATCATTACATCCGTCCAATTCCGTGTTTCTAAATGAATTTGAATAAAATGCTTAAACTTTTGAGACAGTATATATTCAAGAAAAAAGTAAATTAAATAAAAATTAATGTAATTTTTATTTTAACCAAAAAAATTGCTTATTTTATTTGAGTTTGATTAAATGTCGAGCATTTATTGTAAACTGGCTGGATATATTTCCTTCTTCAAAAATTTTAACTAGATTTGCAGAGTGCTTAAACTTTTGACACGGACTATAATTACTGGCTCCTACGGATTTGGGAAAATGAACTTTTAGATTTATTTCATTCGATCTGTGTTTTCGTAGACAATATGTTATAAAAAGTGAATTTGTCATACTTGAAATAAAATAAGTATTCTATTACATAATTTTTTTTACCTATTTAATGCAGACACACTGTAACTGGTAAATCTGCAGATCAAGCAGGCCAAAGTTAGCTGCGTAAGGCACATTTTTATTTCGGGTTTTACTTTATATAATATGTACTGTCTTACATTCCGGAATCACTTTCTTAAAAGTATTATAACATAGCTAAAAAACGAATAAAGTTAATTTCTATTAAAACAAAAGTACTTTTACATGACTGTATTTGCTAGTTTAATAACTCAGTCAGCATATCACTTATATACTTTATTATTTTTATCTGAATCTTACTGATTGATAAAGACATTACACGAGTAGAAAAATACGTGGAGATTAAAATGGCCCCGGGACACCAGTTAAGGGTTAAGGGTTCTTTAAACATCCTATGCTTCTTGCTCGAGACCAAATGAAGTCCCTAATATGTTCTGAGGAAAGCATCATTTGCATTATACATAAAGATTGACTCGGAAGAAAGAATTATCATTATACTGAAGCCAGCCTGGTCTCTCTGAAGACTTCAGCGGAAGAAAATATTCGTTCTTTAATGTTTTCGTTGAGAGTAATGGAAAATCATTATCCTCTAGGGGATATTGTTGAAGTTATTATAGGAGGCATATTTTTGAAGAGTAACATGTGGTATAATGCTAATTACTGAGTCCTACGTATTTGAGAATAGAAACTGTTGGATTCACTTCGTAGAATCTTTATTTTCGTAGAAAAGCGAATTTGTCGTACTTGAAATAATTTCGTAGAGTTTATTATTTTTATCTGAATCTTATTGACTGATGTAGACATTATACGAGTAGAAAAAAAGTAGGGGGGGATAAAATGGCACCAGGACACTAGTTAAGGGTTAAGGATTCTTTAAACATCCTGTGCTTCTTGCTTCCAGACTAAATGGAGTCCCTAATATCTTCTGAGTAAAGCATAATTTGCATTATACATAAAGATTGACTCGGAAGAAAGAATTCCTATTATAAGGAAACCAGCCTAGTCTCTCAGAGGATTTCAGCGGAGGAAAATATTCGTTTATGTTTTCGTTTAGAATACTGGATAATCATTATCCTCTAGGGGATGTTGTTGAAGTTATTGCAGGAGGCATTTTTGAAGAGTAACATGTGGTATAATGCTAATTTCTGAGCCCTACGTATTTGAGAAGAGAAACTATTGGATTCATTTCATACGATCGGTGTTTTCATAGATTGTATGATATAAAAGGTGAATTTGTCGTACTTTTAATAGAAAAGGAATTCCATTACACAAATAATTTTTTACATATTTAGTGTCTAAATTTTGACATACTTATAAATATTTCTATAAAAATCGTATGCCTTAGTTACAAGAGAAATATGACGTACCTTAAATTAAAACCATATACATTTTATTCAAAATTTAAATCTATTGCCCGAGAATAAAGTTGTTTAAAAAAACCTGAATCAACTAACATTTTAAAATATGCATTGCAATTGTGAAAATTTTCATAATCGAAGTGATTTAGAAATTTGAACAATAATGCATTTTCAAATGACGAGCATGTATATCTTCCATTCTACCCCAGCAAACATCTTTCCTTTTTTTTTTTTTGCCTGCTTATCTTTTTATTTCCGCTTTTCTTGTGTGTATGGTTTTTCCTGTTTATGGTGCTTATCCACGACTTTCGTCCCTTTTCCGTTATTCCCATTTTACTTATCCCCTTATTCTGCCTTGGCGTGTTTTTTTTTTAAATAGGGGTTCTTTTATCATAAAATTTGATGCAAATTTCTGGTGCTTGAAACAACAGTTACTTTGTGGATCAGCGGAGGAGGAAACTACTACTCGTGGGTATACTATGTCTTACTATATATATATATAGATATATTACTATGTATAGTAATCATTATATCCTTTTGAGCTTATTTGCTTTTGAATTGTTACACGAGGCATTTACAGAGAGAAATGTCAAGTATAATGCATTATTCCTAATCATGAGATAAAATAAACTGTAATATTGATATTGTTTTTGTTTTTTTAACTTTCTGTTTTTATTGAACTACATTTGCATTATATCCCTTCTTTGCATGAGTTTTTCTTTTACAATTGTGTTTTTTTATACATATATTAAATATTAGACACCAGTAATTTTAAGATAGATTTTTACCTTTGTTCAGCAACATAGTTCACGGGAAATGTAGTGGATTAATATTTCTATATAAATATAGTGGTGGCAAAGAAGTTGATTTATTTATTAAAAGTTAAATAAACAGTGATGGAAATTTCCATCACTATGCAATTAAGGGTTAATACTTGTTCAGACGGAAGAATGTCCATTAGCAGGGCTACACTACATACCGGGCTTGCTCATTCATTATGATGACGTCACAAAAGGTGGCTGACTAGGAGGAAAGACATACAGCGATTGGCACAAAACGATGGGCGCGTTGCTTTGGACCAATCGCTGGTTGCGGTCAGCCACCATTTGTGACGTTTTGAGAGTGAATGAGCAAGCCCGGTATCTAGTGTTGCCTTGCCATTAGTCTGGAGCTAATCCGTTTGTCTCTCAGACGATTTTACTATCCACCGATGGTGAGATCAGCGGAGGAGGAAACTTCTCCATTTAAGATTTCTTTTTGGAGTAAAGGGTAATCATTATCCTCTTGTGCTTTTGTTTTGAAATTATTACAGAAGGCATTTGGAGAGAAAAACATCAAGTATAATGCTAATTACTGATATTTAAGTACTAGATAAAAGAAACTGTTATATTGACATTGTTTTATAGGCTATGTGTTTTAACATATCTATCTATCTATATTATAAAGGACAAACGTGTCTGTGCGTAACGCTGACGTCATTTTGCCTTTAGGGAATGGCAACAGGTGACGATAAAATTTCGGATTTGCTATTTTTGATACTGCAATATTTTTAATTTCTAATCATCGCACATTTTCAATTTTTACACCGTTATATAGGGAAAAAAATCTACTTTCAAATGCAATTTGTCCGAAAATTGTATCTAAATTGACTTTTTTATTTCGGCTTTTAAAATAATTTTCAAGCATGATTTTTTTCCATTGCGTTGAATGTTGCCATTATAATTTTATAAACAGTTACAAATAGTAAAAATAATGAATTTTGAGAAAAAACGTCACAAGAATCGGGTGCCTTTATATGAGAGTAGCGGTATACAGGATAAAAAATTTGTTTCGTTCACATGATTTTGGACAAAAGGATGCTTTGTAAGAATTTAAGAAATTAAAAGCAGAATTATTAGACCATAAACAAACATCGGATATTTTAACAGATAATACAAACAGAAAATATTTTTTTAGATATTGCTTTTTTAATAATATAAAATGCATATATATGGATCTATGCGATATGACGAATAATGAATATAATGAAAAGAAAACATTACTGGATGCAGCAATCTCGCTATATTCGAAATATGAAAAAGAAAAAAAAACATGAAATTTGTTAATGTCGCAATCACTATATCGCATGTGTGAACGTCGTACAAAAAAAATTGCTGGATGAATAACTATACCGCATGTATGAGCGCTTCACGCACAAGAAAAGCAAACAAACAAAAAAAATTATCACTGAATCACCTTGACAAATAAAAATATGAAAAATCTAATAGAATAAGAAAAAAAAAGTTTTTGTCTATATTTTGTAACCCGGGAAGCCCGGGTCCGATTCTCTAGTCTCCTTAATGGTATTATAGTCGAATAAAATCTTTTTTAAACAAAAGAATATTTTATTATCCATCGAAAGTGAGATCAGCGGAGGAGGAAACTTTTCCATTTATGTTTTATTTTTGGAGTCAAGGGTAATCATTATCCTCTTGCGCTGCTGCTATGAATTTTTTTTATGAGGCATTTACAGAGAAAAATATTATGTAGAATGCTAATTACCGATATCTAAGTATTAGAGAAAATAATCTGTCATTTTTATATTGGTTTATAGAATATGTGCTTTTATAAGTATTTCCTTAATAGCAAAATATTTTATAAATAAAAGACCAACCCTTTTATATTCTGGTACAACAGTAATCATTGATTCCTAGGAATTTGTAAAAAAAAATTATAGAGGTTAATTTTGTAAAGTAGGTGTCTCTGTTCATAATATAAAAGGCGAATAAATTCTTTTTTAAATAACCAATTATTTACTTATTATTTTATATTCTATTTTACTTTTGCACTATAAAAAAATACGAATGTTTCTTATTCTAGTAAAATATAATATAACCGCGAATGAAAATATACAATAACCAATTTTGAGTAAACTACGATTCAAAAAAGTGTACTTTATTTTTAGAGACCTCAGAAACCAATATATTTTCGATATTTATAAAATCCTTTAGGGAAAAAAATGTTTCTTTTACTGCTACTGATTTTAGGAAAAGTTTTTGATTAGTTTTTATATTCTATTAATCAGTTTTCTCAAATCGGAATATCTGTCTTAGAATGCTGCCAATTCCCAATTAAACATTTTCAGCTGCGTAATTGAATTTATATATGCAATAGTAACAGAATAATATTAGTTTTAATGTTAATGTAAATTCTGTAAATTTATCATGTTTGTTGAGCATGAAAACGTTTTCTTGAGAAATGATAGCATCGGAGTTGAGAAAACTGATTAATATACTATAAAAACTACTGGGAAACGCTTCCGAAAATCACTGGTAGCAAAAGAAACTTTGCTTTTATAAATGCTTCTTTATATTTCGAAAACATATTGTTTTCTGAAGAACGCTTTTCAGAATCGTAGGAAACTCAAAAGAGGTTATTTTATATTTTCGTTCGTGGTTATATTATATTTACCGAGTTTAAAAAACAATTGATTTTTTTCAAAGTGTGGCATATTGATGAAATTACTTTAAAAGTTTTATGTAAAGAGCAACGTGTAATCAGTGCCGTATTCTGAGAATATGTATACTTCCACCAGTGAGAATGAAAAGTAATTTTAGCCTTATTTATCAGCAATTATATAAGGTTAAAAATACTATTTTTGCGGGAGGATGTTTGATTTGATTGCCTAAGAGGAACTGCTCAGACAAGAAAACCAGGTCTGTAGAGCATAGTATCCATCCCAGTCACTTTATTAAGGTCAAAATAGGAGGAAGTTTGCCCATGTTTCACATGCACAAAATACCGTGTGTTTCCATACAAATAGTATTTAGTTTGAGAGCGCTACCTCTTCTGAAAACTTATCCAATTTCTTTTGAATTACCCTGTATATGTCTGAAGTATCCCTTATTGTATTTGAAAACTGAATGAATATGAAGTAAATACTATTTAATGTGATATAAATGTGGTTGTTAATCAATAGATTTTTTTGAATCTGTTATTCTATTGTTCTCTAAGTAATGTTTCAATATCAACGATTAAGAAGTGAGCATGTTGATATAGCATAATATATAAAAAATATATAAACGTATTAAAAAGTCAATTTCAACATGTTTAAATACGCCTGACACTAGAATGATAAAATTGAGTAGTTGCTGAATATTTCTGAATAAATTTTGACGTTTTAAACAGTTTTTAGTCTTGAAAAAAAAAATAGTTTACACTCTAGACTATTTATGTACTTTATTTCGTTACTATTCTTTTTGAAAAAAAAAGTTTCATATTCTTTAAAGTAGCATATTCGAAGTATTAACATTTTTAATATTCTAAGTATTTATATTAATTTCCTTAAATTGTGTAAATATGTTTTTTTTTCTAAGATTACTCGCAAGCACACCCACCCACCCATGTGTGCGTGCGTGTGTATAGTGTAATATGTATATAAATTTTTTCAAATAAAATAACTTTTATATCTTAAGATAATGACACGAAATTAAAGAATTCTCACAGAACGTTCGAAAATAACACCAATCCACACACACATACATATATATATATATAGACATATATACATATGAAAGGTTTTATAAGGATTCATTAAAAATTCATGGGAAACTGGCAGCTTGTGAACAGTGGTGAAAATTTGCAGTCGACAAATCTATATAATCCTAGCGTAAATGTATTAAGACAATGAAATTACCCATTCAGTAATTTCTCCAGAAAGAACAAGCCAGTTTTCGTTCTAAGGCGTTTATTTATACAACATGAAAAACAGAAAACAACTCCCACTTGATGAAGATGTTCCTAAAGCCCTCAGATTTAAATCATTACATCATACTAATAGATCTTAAACAACAGATTTAGAAAACTACGAAATTGTAAACACCAGATAACAGATTGTTAAGCACTTGAAACAAGACAAATTCTGTGTTCCGAAGTCAGTGCTTCCGCTTTTTGTCAGACGCGCGGAGGGCGACAAATATTGACATAATACGAAAACGAACCAATCGGTGAGAGGCGAACATTTAGAGCTGGGCGGCTAAGCCAATGATGTGAGAGGGAAATGTTTTAAGCAGAAAGAATCCCATATTTAGTAACACAGTGTTTTTGAACAGGGTTCGTACGAGTCCTGGAATTTTAAGACCAGGAAATATTCGGTACCAGTATTTTTTTATAGATAATCTCTTCTTAAATAAGGTGAAATTTAGCACGTTTGAACTTGATGTATTTTTTTAGAAAAATATATTGGTATGTCACCTGGAAAAGTAACGGTACCCGTACGAACCCTGTTGAAGTAAAAAGTCCAGCGCGCAAACCAGCACCGTGAAATTAAAATTGGAAATAAAACTAACAAAATGGCTTTTAAAAACATTCGAAATTAAAAAAACTAACTTCTCTCAGAATATTATAGATTGAATAGTTGATAAAAGTTTATGAATTGACTTAAATCTCTAGATTGAGATTTTGAATAAGATAATTATTAATATACGTGTTTTGAAATTAAATAGAAATAAATCATAGATATTATTAAGAAATAGGGAAATAATGAATATGTGTCGGAATTTAAAATAATTTAAAGGAATGTCGCGAAGTAAAATTTTTATATGATATATATATATATATATATATATGAAACAAATTAAAAAAAAAAAAAAAAAAAAAAAAAAAAAATTTTTCGCCGTTGACTTCATTAAGACTATAATTCTGTGTAAATCCCATTATTCTAAATTATTTTCTCGCTCCAGTATTCGATTGTCAAAATTACATCTAGCGAAATATATAGTTTATTCCAAATTCATTCTCTTAAAAAATGGCACTGATAGAATGTTCTATTAAATTTACGCACTTTTATTTTCTTTAAATAAAAAGCATCCTAGAATCTAATAATTCAAAAAATACCCATTTCCCAGCTAAAAATATTTTACTTTTAAGAAATAACAACCTATGAATTTCTTTTCTTTATTTTTTATTTCCCTACGATTCCTGACAAAATATTACTTTTCAAATTCTGAAAGATTTTAATCTCAATGTAAAAATTATTTTGGCATATTGCCATACTTGATAAAAACATATGTACTCCTTTTCTCTCTGCTTTTATTTATTCGAAGGAAGTAGAAGGCACGAGATTGTTCTAGAACATTTTTTGGCGCGCTTTTGCCAGCTTCGGTAAGTTCACTTCGATATTAATTCGCCGAAGAAGTTAAGCCGTGAGCGTTGATTGGCCTAGAGGCTTTTTAGATAGAATGTATTCTGGCGCGCTCGGAAAATGATATACGGATTTTTCCCGCGTTTAGAGCAGAATGTTCCGGGATTTCGGTGGTGGATGCAACTAGTCATGTACTTCCTAATCTTCGAAGGTTCTCCTTGGCCGCCGATTGATTTTAAAGAATACCTGCCTGTACTAACTAAGATGTCTTCTTATATTTAAATTTAAATCATCAAGTTTCGCCACGACCCTAAAATTAGCAGTGCATGGAGTGAGATTTCAATAGAGTAAAGCTTAATCGATTAATCTTTAAATTTTTCGAATAAAGTGTGAACTGGAACGAACTGCCTCTTCTCTGTAGCTTATACGTACACAATGAAGTAAGTCTCGGTGCTCGACTGAAAATCTCCTCGGAGAAACCTCCCTTGCCTTGAATAGGAGTCTACAAAAGTATGGTGACTCCAGTTAAATCGTCACATATTGAATTTTTTTAGTCGACAGGATGTTGACAGTATTCTTACATTAGACGAACATGATTTTGAGACATTTTTTGGAGTCTAGCGAATATGCTACAAGTTGTGCTTTTGTTCAAACATTTTGCCGGTGCGTGCAGACAGCAACTGTCGCGACGGATGGAACGATGTTTTGGTATGATGTAATCAAGATTGAAATATGTGTGTATAGCGGATTTGAAGTGTGTATCATCGAATTAAATGGAAATTTGAAAAGACTTATTTTATGAGTTGCGGCAAGTAAATAAAAAAAAAAAAAAAAAAGAAGACGTGGCAGTGTAAGTTATTTTTTCATGATTGATATTTTATTTTGTGACTTTATGATATTTGAATATTTTTATGTGTTTTTTTTTTATTTTATTGTTTATGATTATTTAAAATTCTATTGTTATTTAAATGATACTTAGATCGGGGCTTTGTATAGATAATAGAGTACCTTCTTATATTTATATTGGTAAAAGTAATAAGAATATGGATGAAATTAAGATGATTGCATTTGACCCTGATTCGGGAATGGGGATTCAGCAGTGGCTAGAATATTTCAACCAAATTTGTAGAAGAGAAAATAAGAATGAGGAATGGAAATTTAATCATATATCTCAATATCTTAAAGGTGAAGCTCTTAAAGTGTATGTTAATGATTGCTTAAACTGTGATAATTATGAACAAATTGTAAATATTTTAATAGAGAGATTCATTGACTTAAAATGTCCAAAATTTTCTGAATTTACTACACTTAAACTTGATAAATTGAGTGATTTAGAAGCATATTTTAGAAAAAAAGTAGAGATAGGTAGGCAGTTAAAATTATGTGAAACTATTCTGTTACAAGGATTGACGGATGGATTACGACCAGAATATCAAAATTCCATCAATGTCAATCATCCTGAAAATACCACTGACTGGTATAGAGTTGTGAAACAATTTGTTGAAGTTTCTCCATCGCTCAGTACTCGACAACCAATCAATCAACCATATCGTCAGCCAAATTTTTCTGCTCCCCGTTTCCCAATGCAATCTTTTCGGCAAAATTATCAGCCTTTCCGACCACCTAGGCAAGAATATGCTCCTCGGAATTGGCTGCCAGCACGACAATTTAATCAGAGATCTCCTAATTATAGGAATCCTGTACAAAACAATCATTTTCAAAACCTTTATCCAAGCAGACCATGCAGAATTTGCACCAATAAGGGGGTCAGAAATGCTTACCATTGGGAAAGAGAGTGTGTTTTTATAAGTAATACTACTCCCTCTGATACTCAAAATGCTTCTACTTTTAATGGTAATCCTGGTAATGAATGACAACTAATAGTGTATGGGTACACCCCTAGTTATAATTTACCTTGTATTGTGGATAGTGGTTCAACAATTGCCATTTTACCATTGAAATTTGTAAGAAAACTTAATGCTAAAATTGAAAAAATTCCTACTACTATTATTGGTCAGGCAAAAGGGTTTATGGAAATTAATCAGAAGTGCAGAGTGCTCATCAGGGTTGGGAAAATTAGTAAATGGATAGATTTTCTAGTATGTAATATAGATCTAAATTATGCAATATTGGGGTTAAGAGAATGTTCAAAATTTGATTTAACAATTAATTGTAAACATTGTATTGTCAAACAAGGGAAAAGAGTTGTAAATAGAGGTGTAGCCATACAAAATGAGAAAGCTTTGCATTTTCATATTGTTGATGTTAATAAAGTACAAGTGAATAATGAAAGTATAAAATGTGAAAATGACAGTAGTAATTTTGAAAATAAGTATGATCATTATAACAAGTTTAATTTTTATCAAGTAAATAACAATTTTGAAAGTAATGAAGAGCATAATGATTTGGATTTTTATCATGATGAACAACTAAATTTTGAGAACTGTAGTAATAGTATAATTATGCAGTCAAATAAGGAAAATAATGACTATGAAGTGCAACCAGATTATAGAAGACTCATGACTCCTCAAATTTCTCGCGAAGTTAATATTTCTAATTGTGAACTAATGGGGGAGATAAATTTGATTCAAAATGGGGATTTAAGGGAATTAATTCAAAATTACATGGATATTTTTGCTAAACATAAATATGATGTGGGTAGAATTAATATTGAACCACAACGCGTTTATCTTAAATCTGACCTACCAATATCTTTGAGGCCTTATAGAACTTCACCAGCTGAGGAAAAAGAAATTCAAAATCAAATTCAAGGATTGTTAGAAGCAGGATTAATTAAAGAGAGCAATAGTCCTTATTCGGCTCCTGTCACTTTGGCTATGAAAAGAGAGGAAGGCAAAAAGACTAGGTTATGTATTGATTATCGAAAATTAAATGCAATAGTAAAAAATGATGCCGAACCATTACCTCGTATCGATGGGATCTTGGATAAATTGAGTGGTGCTCAGTATTTTTCAACTTTGGACTTAGCCTCCGGCTACTGGCACATACCCATACATCCCGCAGATACTGAGAAATTAGCTTTTGCTACTAGCTCTGGGTTATTCGAATGGTTAGTCCTCCCATTCGGGATAAAAACGGGACCCCCGATTTTCAATAGAACTATTAGAAGAATCCTAAATAAATACAAAATAGATTTTGCTTGCCACTATTTCGATGATATTATAATTTTCTCCTCCTCTCTAAAAGAACATCTTGATCATTTAAATCAAATATTTAAAATTTGTCAATTAGAAAACATTAAACTCAAATTATCCAAATGTAAATTAGCTCAGACTAAGATTAACTTTTTAGGATATGAAATTTATGATGGAATTATAACTCCTGCAAATGCAAATATTGAAACTATAAAGAAATTAAAACCCCCGACAAATATTAAACAATTGCAAAGTTTCCTAGGATCAATAAATGTTTATCATAAATTTATAGATAAATATGCTCAAATTCGACAACCTCTTAATAAATTACTTAGAAAAGATACAATATGGAATTGGACTCCAGAATGTCAAGATTCTTTCAATAAATTGAAAGATGCTTTAATCCAAAAACCTATTCTTAAAATTTATGATGCAAAATTACCACTTCATATGTTTGTTGACGCCTCACAGATGGCAGTAGGTGCAGTGCTTAAACAACCAGATAAAGAGGGGTTTCTGCATCCAATTGCTTACCATTCAAGGAATTTGAAGAGTTATGAACAGAATTACTTCATTACAGAGTTAGAGTGTTTAGCAATTATTGACACTCTTGATAAATTTTATCATTACTTTCATGGAGTCAGATTTACCATCCATACTGACCATGCATCTCTAGTTTGGTTAAAAAATGTTAAGAATCCTAGAGGAAGATTATTTAGGTGGTCTTTAAAATTAAGCATGTTTGAGTATGAAATTAAGTATGAAAAGGGGTCAACAAATGTCGAAGCTGACATGTTGTCCAGAAACCCTGTAACTTTTTTCAACCAACATATTAATTTATTGTTAGATAAAGATGAAATAATAGAGATGCAGAATAAGGAAAATGTAAATGATAGGAAATATCGATCAGAGAATGGAATAATCATACTTAAAAAACATGGATTTCGAAAAGTGGTAGTACCAATGGCTTTAAGAAAAAAATTATTACATATTGCACATGAGAATTATGGACATCTAGGTATACAAAAAATGCAAAATTTAATTTCTCCAAACTATTATTGGCCTAATATGACAATAGATATAACCCAATATGTAAAACATTGTGACACTTGTCAAAAAAATAAAAAACCCAAAACAAAAAGATTTGGCTTACTACAAGCCCTACCAGCCACAGATCAACCTTTTGAGTGCCTCTCTATTGATACTGTGGGTGGATTTAATTATTATAACTCGACAAAGAAATTTTTACACATAATAATAGATCATGCCACAAGATATGTCTGGGCTTTTCCATCAAAAAATGTTACATCAGCCACATATATTAATTGCTTAAAACAAATTTTCAATAGTCAGGTTCCCCAAATAATACTCAGTGATCGGCACAAGGCATTCCGGTCACCTCAATTCAAAAAATTCCTCAAGACACATAACATTAAACAAAGATTTACCTCTTCACATCATCCACAAACGAATGGGAAGGTTGAAAGGGTTAACCAGACAATAGTCACTAGATTAAAATGTAAAGTAAACTCAATCTCATCTAAAATTCCATGGACTCGATTATTAGAGCATGTCATTCAAGAATACAATAATACTCCTCATTCCATAACTAATTTCCCACCAGCATATCTATTTTATGGCAAATTACCTTATAACTCTCCTTTAAATCAAAATTATTATCCACCTGTTCAAGAAGCACTAAAAATTGCTAAAAAACGTACTAAAGAATTTCATTTCAAAAATAAAAGGTTATATGATAGAAAATTTGTTGAGTGTCCTTTAAAAGTAAATGATTTTGTAATTTATGAAGAATTCAAATATCCCAATACTAGGAAATTAGAACCCACTTTTTCAGGTCCATACAAAATTATAAACAAACTTTCAGAAGTGACTTATGAAATAGACAGATTTAATTATGAAACTAAAGCCAACTCAGTAATTGTACATGTGTCTAAATTGCGACAATATTATTTTCCAGATGACTTCAAATTATTTCATGAAGATACACAAAAACCAGCACAAACAACTTCACATACAGGTTCACAAAATCAAACTAAAGTAAAAACAATAGATTAAACTCAAATTCTTTTAAATATCGCTTATTACCATAATTTCAACATTATCAGGTATGTTCTTGGGTCGACACAGGAATATTACTTGTTTTTGAAAGTTTTTGAGGTTAGGTAGACACCTTATGCAGGCATAAGATGTGTATTATGATTTTAGGAATTTTCAAATTGATGTTGAAAAATGAAATTAAAATTTTTATATAATTACAGTTTTTAGTAAATATTAGTTATATTATTTAATGGATTCACAGAAGCTATATTTATTTTGTTTAATACAATAAAGGTCTTGAATTATTCTTGAATGCTGATATTCTGTATTAGTCAGAGTTGATATTGTGATGTTGTAGTAAAATGTTAAGAGAGATTAGTTGAAATTTAAGGATTGCAATAGTATAAATAATAGTTTTATATTTCAATTCTCTGTCACCTATCTATCTAACAATTATTATTATTATTATTATTTTTGCTTATTACTTAAAAAGTGTAAAAAGAAGTAGAGGATTCTACACTTAAATTTTGGTAATTAGCTATACCCGATTATGTCATAGATTTTTTAGCAGTCAAAAGAAGAGTATCAGAAAGGGATATTATTGTTCACAATTGTTGGTTGAGTGAATCCTATCTAAATATTTGGGCATCTAAATTATTTAGTATTGGAAAATAATGTAGAGTTAAATTTTTTTTATATAGATTTCGGCTAGCAAAAAATTATTTCCTTATCCTTTCAAGTAAGGAAACAAACATATTTTGCTATGTATTTTTTTTTTTTCCTCAACCAAGAATTTTATATTGAATGTAATATTTACTGTGATATATTATATTGTTAGAGTAGTTATTGAAGTCTGTTGATATTATTTATTTTGAAAAGATTTATTAATGTTATTATTTATTAAGAGAAAATATTAGAAAAAATGTTGAGAGAGATTTAGAGTTAATATTAGAGTTATTAGAGTATTAGAGTTTTATTTACAAATTGAGTAAACTGCTTACAATGAAATGTAGTTATAAAATATATGATGAATTAAAATTTTTGTACCAAGGTTGTGATATTTCAAAGTAGTATGTATACCATGTTGTGCAATATGGACATTTATTAATTCAAAAATTTTACTGATTGCGACAAAAAGGATAGCTATCGAATGAAATGAATTAGCTCTGGTCTTCAGTGTGACCACAAAAAGAGTGGCACCACAGATTAGAGTGGGGGTAATCCCAAAACCACAATGGAGAAAGACTGAAATTTAGTCAGAACTGTTTTGAGACTGTTGTTGACTGCTGTTGTTGTTCAAACAGTGACTGTTTAAGACTATTGAAACTTCAGTATTCAGTTATTCAGTATTAGTATGATTAAGTTTTTCAATAGTATTCTGAAGAATACAGTTTTTTCAATTGGTAATATTCTTCAGTTTTCAATGTAACTAATTTCCAACTTTATTATTTATTATATTATTTATTATATTGATTTATTATTTATTATTATTATATTATGTTGGTAATATTATTTATTATATTAGTTATTTCTTGGTTTATCTTGATGTATCCCATTTATTTACACTTGCAAAAAGTAAGTGTTGCTGTAAACTTATGTATTTGAGGTTATGCTTTACTCTAAAAATATTTTATTTTCCATTCTTCCAAAATTTAAGACAATTACTTTGTTTGTGATTCTTGATGATTTAAAATTTTTAGAATTTTATATTTTAGGAAAATTCTCTATTTTTTTTTTTAATCTGAACTGCTGTTAGGGAACTGCTATTCAGATAAGCTTGTTTTTTTTTTTGGGGGGGGGGGGGGGATATTGAAACAAATTAAAAAAAAAAAAAAAAAAAAAAAAATTTCGCCGTTGACTTCATTAAGACTATAATTCTGTGTAAATCCCATTATTCTAAATTATTTTCTCGCTCCAGTATTCGATTGTCAAAATTACATCTAGCGAAATATATAGTTTATTCCAAATTCATTCTCTTAAAAAATGGCACTGATAGAATGTTCTATTAAATTTACGCACTTTTATTTTCTTTAAATAAAAAGCATCCTAGAATCTAATAATTCAAAAAATACCCATTTCCCAGCTAAAAATATTTTACTTTTAAGAAATAACAACCTATGAATTTCTTTTCTTTATTTTTTATTTCCCTACGATTCCTGACAAAATATTACTTTTCAAATTCTGAAAGATTTTAATCTCAATGTAAAAATTATTTTGGCATATTGCCATACTTGATAAAAACATATGTACTCCTTTTCTCTCTGCTTTTATTTATTCGAAGGAAGTAGAAGGCACGAGATTGTTCTAGAACATTTTTTGGCGCGCTTTTGCCAGCTTCGGTAAGTTCACTTCGATATTAATTCGCCGAAGAAGTTAAGCCGTGAGCGTTGATTGGCCTAGAGGCTTTTTAGATAGAATGTATTCTGGCGCGCTCGGAAAATGATATACGGATTTTTCCCGCGTTTAGAGCAGAATGTTCCGGGATTTCGGTGGTGGATGCAACTAGTCATGTACTTCCTAATCTTCGAAGGTTCTCCTTGGCCGCCGATTGATTTTAAAGAATACCTGCCTGTACTAACTAAGATGTCTTCTTATATTTAAATTTAAATCATCAAGTTTCGCCACGACCCTAAAATTAGCAGTGCATGGAGTGAGATTTCAATAGAGTAAAGCTTAATCGATTAATCTTTAAATTTTTCGAATAAAGTGTGAACTGGAACGAACTGCCTCTTCTCTGTAGCTTATACGTACACAATGAAGTAAGTCTCGGTGCTCGACTGAAAATCTCCTCGGAGAAACCTCCCTTGCCTTGAATAGGAGTCTACAAAAGTATGGTGACTCCAGTTAAATCGTCACACACATATATATATATATATATATATATATATATAACCATTAATGAAACATTACCGAAACACCAACAAAAACTATGAAATTATGAATTAGAATATAATAATTAATTGACAACAATAGTGTTTCACCAACACACTGAATATAGATTCCATATACATAGTAAAAATAATAAAAGAAAAGGAGAATAAATTAAATTACAAAATTGAAAAAAATGAAATTTGTGGAATTTAGACAGAATTTTCATGTGCCAAATGCCTAAATTACCACAAATAAAATGTTTGATTTCATCATCATATTAGCCATAACATTGCTAAAGAATATGATTTTGGGACAACCACACCAAAATAGAGAAATAAACTGTGAAAAAATCGTAAAATTCAAAATAAAAACAATTAAAAAGGTTAGAAACCTTACCCATAAAATAGAGAAATAAACTGTGAAATATAATCATTAAGTTCAAAATACATCAAGATTAAAAAGGATATAGGGAAAAGAAAACAAAAATTACCAGATAGAATTTATGATCCAAACATGAGTCAACACAAAACTCAGGCAATGCATTGGAGAAAATCAGTACATGTTGCTAAAATAAGTTTTAAAAGATGATTGACTATATATCATTATTGAACAGCAAATATATAATATTGTTAGTCATCCACTAATTTGTCAAAAAAATTCTATTAAAGAAACGATTTCAGAACATCTTTACAACGTGTTTGGAAAATGAAAACCAAACACTTTGAATACTTGAATAAAAATATTAAATTTGAGTATTTCCAAATCTTTTTCATTATTGTAATGCATTTTCTTTTGTCTTACTCTTTATTCAATAAAAGAACAATTCACTATTTTTCAAAGAAACTCTATATCTTTGAATAAAAGTCGTTATTTTGTATTTTAATAGTGGAATTTAAAGAAAAGATCCGCACAAATGTTGTCTTTTTGTTATTCGAAACTCAAAAAACTATCACAGTCATCTTTATATCTCGTTTCAGATTGCAAACAAAGTATCCTTTTTTCTACATTATTGGAGTTATTTAATAAATTATCGATTAGGGTGTTCTGTTTCCAGAACACATCTTTTCTTTGAAAGAATCGAGCAAAATTTACTCAAATAAATTTAATGGAACATAATATAAGCAGTGTACCCGTGCGATGATTTCGCACTGTAATCTAAAAAACTTTTACCAATATCTAATATTTTTTAGATGCACGTTTAAACTTCTAAATGAAAATTAGGATTAAAAATGTCTGCAAACAACATTAGTCAAACCAGAATGTTATCTCATTTATTCCATCAAAGGTACAGTAAAATCTAATCAATCTGATCGAGGATAGCAAAAGGCACGTGTTAGAGAAACAAATTTAACAATCGTATTTTAACTGTATTATAGGATGACGCCATCCGCTTCGGAAAAGCCACGGACAAAGAAAAATAAATTGAATGCATATAACATAAAATTTTATGTAATACAACAAAGTATGCATTTTAGGCTACGCGTGAAATACCACTGTTTCGATAGATGGAATATAAATTATATTTCATTATTATTATATACGATTTGAACTTTGCGAGGCTTTCGCATTGCAATTTTTTGCAATTTTTTGCTTATACTTTTTTATTAATTTTTAATTAACAGCAGTTTTTTTTTTTATCAAGCAACGTGTTTTAACAAAATTTCAGTGTACTATGCCATAAAACTGTTGAAAAATTTATGTTACCTCATTTACCGTTGTACGTTTTGCATGTGCATAGAAAAGTTGGAAGTTGATATCGGAAATAAAATATATATAAGTAGATCCGTGCGAGAGCTTCGCAGTTCAGTCTCATACGTTTTAGCATTATCTAATATTTGTTAGATGCAGATTTAAGCTTTAAAAAAAATCAGGATAAAAAATATCTGCAAACAATATTAATCAAACCAGAATATGATCCCATTTATTCTATCAAAGTTACAATAAAAAAGGATCAAAGATAGTCAGACGACGGTTCAAAAACCTTTCGAATGGTACCTCATTTATAGTTCTGCGTTTTGTAAATGCATAGAAAAAGGAATGTTGACAACAGAAATAATATATATGATTTTTAACTGAAGTGAAATTTCCAACAAGCAATACATTTTAACGAAAATTAAGTATGTATTGCAGATGTTGGCAAAAACTCCTATCCAATGATACCTCAATCATCGTTGTGCGCTACATATTAGTTAAATTTAGTATGCAATGTCAGTTATGGGAAAAATTCGTATCCAATGATACCTCAATCATCGTTGTGCGCTACATATTAGTTAAATTCAGTATGCAATGTCAGTTATGGGAAAAAATCGTATCCAATGATTCCTCATTCATCGCTGTAAGCTACATATTATTTGAGAAAAAGGATGCTGACAACGGAAATTATATATATGATTTTAATATGTTACAACATGAAAAATCCTGTTGTACTTTTAAAAATTTGTTATGATTTTTAGATAAGTGAAACTCCATCTCGAAGATTTTTTTTAGATTACTAGGGGGCTCTGCCGCCTGCTCGCTACGCTCACCAACCCCCGTTCTGATTTCACAGCCTCTTAAAACCTGGTAATGTATCCTGTTTTAAAAAGATGATGATGATGATATCACGAACGGCGATTATCTTCTGTAATCAGGTTATAATGCTTTTTCATTTAACTGGTTATAAAGCTTTTTCATTTAATTCATCTTTTTATTTTTATTTTAATTCATTTTTTTATTTTTAATATTCATGTGTAAACATGATTTTTATGACGTCATTTTCTTTATTTCCTGCTTTCAACACATGATCATTTAATTATTATTTTTAACTTTCATTATTGTTTTTAATAGTCTCACGCAAATACATTTTTTATTTGAGATAAAATATAATCATTTGGGCTTATTTAGAAATTGGCAACAATATAAAAAAATGACTTTTTCAATAAAAGATTTTTTACTCGATTTTTAAGGATTTTTTGAGTTTTTATTGTCCGACCGTGATAATTTTTAGAATTTCTGAAAGCTTGTTATATTTCGCGTCTGGTGGTATAATGATCGAATCCGTAGGATGGCTAGAAAAAAAAGTAATCGCTCCTCAAAAAAGTCCCTAGTAAAAAAGCGATGAGAATAACCCGGAATATCTACGCAGATTTTCATTGGTCCATTTTTAAACCATTACTTTTTTATATATATAGAAGGATCAGCATAATAAAGGCTATCGTCATTATGATTCTATCAGGCTTTGGTCGAAATACATTGATGATTTCCCACATAAATAAGAGAACGAAGCTTCGAAAAATAGAAGAACGTTTATTAATATTTACTGATAGATGACACTTAAATAAAACATTCGTCACCATTCTATCATATCGATGAACACTTTCACCCATAAAACTTCGACGTCATGTCATACATTTAAACTTAGTATATACAATGTTAATTTCATATCACATTTCGCAATATTCAAATGACTCTCTCCCAGCAGCAACAGATATTTTTAGGAAACACAATGTCACAGAAATCTGCTATCCGCATCTCACGTTTCACATTAAATATCCAAGCACGGAAGTTATCTATGTTAATGCAGATATAATGAACAGTGAATGACGATTCTGAAACAGGTACGAACTATATTCTTATGGCAGCAGAAAATTGAAATTCGTACGTCTTCGCGAGAAATGGCGCGAATTTATTTATGGAATAAAAATTTTAAAAAGAAAATGGCGCAAAATAATAACTTTAAATAGAATGAATTTGGCTTTTTAAGAATTCAGAAATAAAAAAAAGATTTTTGAAGAAAAATAGTTACGGGAAGCGTTGTTTAGAATAATACTTTGAAGGGAAAATAAATGTTAAATGAGTATTTTAAATAGAAAGGAATTTAAATAAAGGAAATAAATTGAATATTGTTAAATATATGAAATAATTAAAAAACTAGGGTTGTAAAATAAATTTAGAAGGGAATAATTTTATGGAATAAATTTAAAGAAGAGCGGAATTTTACTTTCGTAAGATATATATAATAATATAATTTTAATATAATCTATTTACAGACTAAAAACAAAATATAGTTTTCCTTTTACACTGTTAGTGTAAATTAATAAAATATGGATTAGTGTAATGTCTCTTTTACAAAAGTAGAAAGAGCATTTCAAGTAAATAACTTTCAAAACATTATAATATTTCCTTAAAAAGTTTTTACATTTCAGATACATTGAATTCTGAAACAACAACAAGTGCTAAATGTTTATTTTTTGTTAGTTGATGCTCAAAAAGCTATTCAGTTCATCTTTATCTATTTTCAGATTGAAAAGAAATTCTAGATTTTTCTGTATTTTGGAAGCTATTTTGTAAAATATAGATTAGTGTATACTAGACTAGAATACTTCTTCTCTAAAGAAAGCCATAAATGTTCGAGAAAATAATTTTAAGTGGAATTTAATGTTGTATTCTATAAACAGTCCTGATATTTGTAGTTCTAATATAAAGTTCTAGGAAACATTAAATTTTGTAAAGTTTCTTTTATTTTATTTGACGCTCTAAAAGCTTTTCAAATGTGTTTAATATGTTTTCAGGTTGTAAACTATGTATCCTTTTCTACTACTTGGGATTATTTCATAAAATATCGATTAGTATAACATTGTTATAATATCTTTTGTCTTCAAAATAACCAAGCAAAGTTTAATTAAATGGTTTTTAATGTAATATGTTCTTGCCTTTAATGAAAATATTTTACATTTATATCTTGCATATACATTATGTTTAAACATGCATTAGGTGCTATAAAGTTTTTTTCTTGATATTCAGTGATAAAAAATCTACTCATGTCTGCCACGATTGAAAACAAAGTATTACTTTTTACTTTCTTCTATCTTTACAAGAAGAAAGTATTGGATTCACGAAAATTTTCGACTTCCGGTTTTCGACGGATTTATACGTTTTAGAAGGTCCTGAACACGAACTATTTTTAGTGTGAACGACTGTTACACGAACTATTTAAGCGTGACTATTTTTAGAAAATATCTGTCTGTGACTGTCTGTCTGTCTGTCTGTGACTCTGTCTGTCTGTCTGTATGCGACAAAAATTTTGTGGGCGCTCTATCTCAAGAACTAATGCTCGGAATTTAATAAAACTTTATATTCAGTTAGTCCCTGATATAAATGGGTGCTGATTAGTTCTTGGTAAAAATTGCCCAGCAGGTGGAGCTGCTATGCAGCATTTTTCGCGATTTCCGCAATAGCTCTATCTCAAGAACTAATGATCGGAATTTAATAAAACTTTATTTTCAGTTTGTCTCTGATATAAACTGGTGCTGATTAGTTTTTGGTAAAAATCGCCCAGCACGTGGCGCTGCTATGCAGCATTTTTCGCGATTTCCGCAATAGCTCTATCTCAAGAACTAATGCTCGGAATTTAATAAAACTTTGTATTCAGTTAGTCCCTGATATAAATTGGTGCTGATTAGTTCTTGGTAAAAATTGCCCAGCAGGTGGAGCTGCTATGCAGCATTTTTCGCGATTTCCGCACTAGCTCTATCTCAAGAACTAATGATCGGAATTTAATAAAACTTTATTTTCAGTTTGTCTCTGATATAAACTGGTGCTGATTAGTTTTTGGTAAATATCGCCCAGCACGTGGCGCTGCTATGCAGCATTTTTCGCGATTTCCGCAATAGCTCTATCTCAAGAACTAATGCTCGGAATTTAATAAAACTTTGTATTCAGTTAGTATCTGATATAAATTGGTGCTGATTAGTTTTTGGTAAAAATAGCCCAGCAGATAGCGCTGCTATGCAGCATTTTGCAGCATTGACACGATTTTAGCGATATATTTATCTCAAGAAATAATGCACGGAATTTAATAAAACTTGAGTTTCAGTTAGACCTTGATATAAATTGGTGCTGATTCTTTTTAGTATATGCAAAACCTGTGTGAGATAGAAAAAAGTTTTGGGACTGACACATCCGACTAGTTCAATATTGCTGGAGTTATTTACTACACATAATTAAGGTGCAATGTTACTGGGACGTTTTCTCAGATAGAAACAGAAGTGAAATAATTAAGTAAATAAGGTTTAATCGAATGTATTGTAGGGAGCAAAATAAAATTTGCTAAATTTCTTGCTATACAAAAAAGAACTTATTAAAAATAAATATTGCAGTTACTACTTTGCTTTTGATATTACAACATACTCTGCAAACATAACGACAGCGTGTAGTAATTTTATATTCGTAAACATAGGATTTTTGGTATATAATTAAGAAATAATTAAACTGAACATGTTATGAAAATAGTTATTCGAAACAGACACTAATTTCTAAGAAAACGCAATGTTAGACAGATCTGAGATCTGAAGAACATAGAGACCATTAGAAACTTTAGAACATGTAAGCGAATGACGAAAATGTTTCAGTAAATTAACGGCATTTAGTCAAAGGTGGACGATCATATTTCAATATTGTTGGACTTATTCCACAAAATATAGATTAGTGTAATGTTTCGAGAATTTGATTTGAATTTGAAAGAATTGAGCAACATTCATGTAAATATATTTGTTAATGGAAATGAATGTTGTCTTTAATAACTAGATTATATTTGTAGTTTTAAGATAAAAGTTCTAGGATACCTAAAGTAGTTAAAATTAAAATTAAAAATTGTCGAGGATCAGTGGTTATTCGAGTCATTTTTATTTGTTTATAAATTGGAATTCTGTTTTCTATATCGTTGGAATTATTCAACAAAATATAGATTAGTGTAATGTTTCTGAAATTTTATTTGTCTTTGAAAGAATCTTCAAAACTTCATGTAAATATATTTTTTAATGAAATATAATATTGTTTTCAATAAGTAGCTTATATTTGTAGTTTTAAGATAAAAGTTCTCGGCTACCTTAAAAATTTAAAATTTCTCGGAGCTCAATAATCATTCGAGTCATTTTTATCTGTTTACAAATTCAAAACAAAATATCGCGTTTCTATATTGTTGGAATTATTTAAAACTTTTATTTGTTACTGAAAGAATCCAGAAAAAATATTTTATATAATTTTTAATAAAATACAACATTGACTTCAATAAATAACTTTATGTTAGTATTTTGAAGATAAAAAAATCTGAAATATGTCAAGTTTTTAAAGTTTCTTGATATTCAAAGATCATTCAAGGCATCTTTATCTGTTTACAAATCGAAAACAAAATATGGTTATTCTACATATTATTGGAATTATTTAACAATATATAAATAAGTGTAATGATTCTAGAATCCTATTTTTTTTCAAAGAATCTAGAAAACGTCAAGTAAATATATTTCCTTAATGAAATGTAATATTGTCTTCAATAAATAGTTTTATGTTTGTAGTTTTAAGATAAAAGTTCTATTGATACGTCAAGCCCAAAAAGTCTCTCGAGGTTCTAAGGTCATTTGAATCATTTTTATCTGTTTACAAATTGAAAACAAAATATCAATTTTCTGTATAGTTGGAATTAATCAACAAAATATAGATTAGCGTAATGTTTCTAGCATTTTATTTGTATTTGAAAGGGTCTAGAAAACGTACTTATTTACGTAAATGTATTTTTAATGGAATGGGGTGTTATCTTCAGCAAATAGCTTTTTATTTGAAGTTTTAAGATAAAAGTTCTAGGATATGTTAAGCCTTTAAAACTTCTTAAAGCTCAATGGTCATTTGAGTCATCTTAATCTGTTAAGACATTGGAAAAAAAATCTCGTTTTCTATATCGTTGGAATTATTCAACAGAATAATGATTAGTGTAATGTTTGTAGGATTTTATTTGTCATTGAACAAGTCAAGCAAATTTCGTGTAAATATATATATTTTTAGTGGAATATAATATTATGTTCAATAAATAGTTTTATATTTGTAGTTTTAAGATTAAAGTTCTAGGATACGATAAGTTTTTAAAGTTTCTATAGGGTCAATGGTCATTCAAGTCATCTTTATCTGTTTACACATTGAAAACAAAATACAGCTTTTCTATATCGTTGGAATTATAGATTAGTGTAATGATTTTAGAAATTTATTTGTCTTTAAACAAATCAAGCAAATTTTATGTAAATATATTTTTTAATGTAACGTAGTATTGTCTTCAACAAACTGTTTTATATTTGTAGTTTTAAGATAAATGTTCTAGGATACGTCAAGTCTTTACAGTTTCTCAAGGTTCAAAGGTCAATCAGTTATCTTACTGTTTACAAATTTGAAACAAAATATCGCGTTTCTATATTGTTGGAATTGTTTAAAACTTTTATTTGTTACGGAAAGAATCGAGCAAAATAATGTAATTTTTAATAGAATATAACATTGACTTCAATAAAAAAGTAAATGTTTGTAGTTTGAAGATAAAAAATTCTGGAAAATGTCAAGTATTTAAAGTTTCTCGAGATTCAAAGTTCATTCGTGTCATCCTTATCTGTTTACAAGTCGGAAACAAAATATCGTTCTTCTGTATATTGTCGGAATTATTTAACAAAATATTGATAAGTGTAATGTTTCTAGAATTCTATTTGTTTTTTAAAACAATCTAGAAAACTTCAAATAAATATATTTTTGTAATGAAATGTAATATCGTCCTCAATAAATAGTTTTATATTTGTTGCTTTAAGATAAAAGTTCTAGGATACGTCAAGTCTTTAAAGTCTCTCGAGGCTCTAATGTATTTAGTTTTTATCTATTTACAAATTGAAAACAAAATACCGATTTTCTGTATAGTTGGAATTAATCAACAAAATATAGATTACCGTAATGATTCTAGAATTTTATTTGCATTTGAAAGAGTCTAGAAAACTTCACGTAAATGTATTTTTATAGGAATGTAATGTTATCTTCAGAAAATAGCTTTATATTTGAAGTTTTAAGATAAAAGTTCTAAGATATGTTAAGCCTTTAAAATTTTTTAAGGCTCAAAGATCATTCGAGTAAATTTTAATATGTTTACACATTGGAAAAAATCTCGTTTTCTATATCTTTGTAATTATTCAACAAAATATAGATTAGTGTAATGTTTCTAGAATTCTGTTTGTCTTTGAAAGAATCTAGAAAACTTTAAGTACATACATTTCTTTAATTAAATGCAATATTGTCTTCAATAAATAGTTTTATATTTTTACTTTTAAGCTAAAAAATCTGGAACATGTCAAGTTTTTAAAAGTTTTTCGAGATACAAAAATCATTTGATTATTTTTTACCTATTTACAAATGGGAAATAAAAACTTTTTTCTATATATTGTTGGAATTATTTAACAAAATATAGATTAGTGTAATGTTTCTAGAATTCTATTTGTCTTTGAAAGAATCTAGAAAACTTTAAGTACATACATTTCTTTAATTAAATGCAATATTGTCTTCAATAAATAGTTTTATATTTGTACTTTTAAGCTAAAAAATCTGGAACATGTCAAGTTTTTAAAAGTTTTTCGAGATACAAAAATCATTTGATTATTTTTTACCTATTTACAAATGGGAAATAAAAACTTTTTTCTATATATTGTTGGAATTATTTAACAAAATATAGATTAGTGTAATGTTTCTAGAATTCTATTTGTCTTTTTAAGTAAATATATTTCTTTAATGAAATGTAATATGGACTCCAATAAATAGTTTGATATTTGTAGTTTTAAGATAAAAGTTCTAGGATACGTCAGGTTTTTAAAGTCCCTCGAGGTTCTAAGGTCATTCGAGTCATCTTTATCTGTTTACAAATTTGACACAAATTACCTTTTTTCTATAGCGTTGAAATCATTTAACAAAATATAGATTAGTGTAATGTTTCTAGCATTCTATTTGTCTTTGAAAAGATCTAGAATACTTCAAGTAAAAATATTTTCTTCTTGAATTCTAATATTGTCGTTAATAAATAAATTTGTATATTAGTGGTTTTAAGATAAAAATTCTAGGATACTATTATAATATGACATGGATAATATTATAAATGACTTCAATAATGAACATTATGTTTGTAGTTTTAAGATTAAAAAAATCGGGAATATGCCATTTTTTTTTTTAAGTTTCTCGGGATTCAAAGAGCATTTAAGTCATCTTTATCAGTTTACAAATCGGAAACAAAATATCGTTTTGCTATATATTATTGGAATTATTTAACAAAATATAAATTAGTGTAATGTTTCTAGAATTCTGTTTATCTTTTAATCTGGAAATTTTTAAGTAAATATATTTCTTTAATGAAATGTAATATGAGCTTCAATAAATAGTCTTATATTTGTAGTTTAAGATAAAAGTTCTAGGATACGTCAGGTCTTTAAAGTGCCTCGAGGTTCTAAGGTCATTCGAGTCATCTTTATCTGTTTACAAATTTGAGACAAAATATCGCGTTTACAGTATATTGTTGGAATTATTTAAAACTTTTATTTGTTACTGAAAGAATCGAGAAAAATTAATGTAATAAATTTTTAATAGAATACAACATTGACTTTAATATATAGCTTGATGTTTGTAGTTTTAAGATAAAAAAATCTGGAATGTGTCAAGTTTTTAAAGTTTCTCGACGGTCAATGGTCATTCAAGTCATCTTTATCTGTTTACAAATTGGAAACAAATTACCTTTTTTCTATATCGTTGAAATTATTTAATAAAATATAGATTAGTGTAATGTTTCTAGAATTCTATTTGTCTTTGAAAAAATCTAGAATACTTGAAGTAAAAATATTTTCTTATTAAAATGTAATATTGTCGTTAATAAATGATTTTATATTAGGGGTTTTAAGATAAAAATTCTGAGATACTATTATAATATGACATGGATAATATTATAAATGACTTCAATAAATAACATTATGTTTCTAGTTTTAAGATTAAAAAAATCTGGAATCTGTCAATTTTTTTAAGTTTCTCGGGATTCAAAGAGCATTTAAGTCATCTTTATCAGTTTACAAATCGGAAACAAAATATCTTTTCGCTATATATTATTGGAATTATTTAGCAAAATATAAATTAGTGTAATGTTTCTAGAATTCTGTTTATCTTTTAAAGAATCTAGAAAACTACAAGTAAAATATTTCTTTAATGAAATCTAATACTGTCTTCATTAAATACATTTATATTTGTAGTTTAAAGATAAAAGTTCTAGGTTACGTCAAATCTTTAAAGTCTCTCGAAGTTCTGAGGTCATTCGAGCCATCTTTATCTATTTACAAATTTGAAACAAAGTATCGCTTTTCTATTTTGTTGAAATGATTTAAAAAGCTTATTTGTTACTCAAAGAATTGAGCAAAATTTATGTAAGTTATTTGTAATAGAATATACATTGTTTATAATAAATAGCTTTGCATTTGTAGTTTTAACATACATTAAGTGCAGAAAAGTTTCTTTCTTCTGAAATATATTAAGAAATAATAAATTTGAGTATATTCAAAACTTTAGTTTTTCTCAAACTACATTTTCTTTAAGGTTACTCTTTACCCAAGTAAAGAAGACTATATTACATCTTTTAAAAATGTATAGCCAAATAAATGTTGTTATTTTTGTGTTTTAAAGAATATATTTAAAACTTTGTATTTATAGTTTTGTAGTTCTGAATTTCCTTTTCTAATAATTTTTAGGTGTGTTCGTAATTATATAAATACGTAGCACCTATTGTTGTCGTCTGGTCTGTCCGTTTGTCTGTCTGTCTGTCTGTCTGTCTGTCTGTCTGTCTATCCGTCCGTCCACATATAACAACGCAAAAACTACCCAACCGAATGGTTTGAAATTTAAAATATATTATCTTTGCAGAATTGTGTCGAGACATTTCAAATTTTATTAAAATCGAATCAAAACTTTCGGAGATATTAATAGAAATATTCATTAAGAAATTTGAATTTTTTTTTTTAAATCGGTGCTTTTTACTTATAGGAGCTTCCGAGGTTGAATCGTCAAACGACCGAGATACTTATTTTATGACAGAAATGAATCTGCAGACGATATAATTCATTTCACAGAATAAAAAATCTTCATGATCTGAATATTTCTATAACTAGCTATAGTACGAACGCACCTCATTTGTCACGTTTGACGTACAATGTACAGCTTGTTTTTTTTTCTCCTATGCAAAGCTATAAAAGTTACTTGAGTCTTCTATAACTGTTTTCAAATGTTTAAAAAGGCATCACTTTTACAAATTATCAGAACTTTTTCCATAAAATATAGATTATTGTAAAGTCTCTATAGTATCTTTTCACCAAGCAAAGTTCAAGTATATAATTTTTATTGAAATACTCCTTCTCTTCCATAAATATTTTTATTTGTAAGTTCTAAGTCACGTTAAATGCTATGAAGTATATTTCCTATTATTCGACGTTCAAAAAGGCTATCCACGTCATCTTTATCTCTTTCCAGAGTGACAGCAATATATAGCTTTTAGAACTTTGTTGGAGATATTTTTTATAATATAGATTAGTGTAATTCCCTAGAGTTATTTGTTTGCTTAAAAAATAGAAGAAAATTGCAGTAAGTAATCTTTAATAATATACGACGTTCTCTTTAGTAAATGATTTTTATATTTGACGTTCTTCCGAATTTACGAAAAATTTCAAATACTGGGATTAACAAAGATTTTTTTTTTTGCAATACTTTATTTAATTGATTTTTGTATGTATAGGGGGAATTTTGTAATCGATTTTTAACCGATTTTTAACTCGCTTCGTGATAGGCTAGAATTGTAAAAAAAAAAAAAAAAAAAAAAAATAGGTATAGAGTTGTCTTTTCGATGTCAGTACAAAATTTTAATATTTTTAGAACTGAATTATAAATTAATAACTTAATTTTAACGCCTTTTCCCGTTTGCCAGCAACAGGGGTTAAATCGTCAAATATTCCCTTTAACTCTTACAATTTTATACGAATTATAACAACAATGGATTTGATGATGCGCTCGCCAAAAAAAGCCAACTGGCTATGAAGCTAAACATTATAAAGCATAAAATATTTTTAAAAAATTAAAGAATGTAGTATATTTTTAAAGAATACGCTTTAATCAATTAATAGTTTCATAGTAATTAAATTATTATTATACATTGAGAAATCAATTTAGAAATCCTAAAAGGATTGTTTAAATAATAACTTTTCCCCTTTCGTGTTTCTATACCTTTGAATAAACAGAGCAAAAATTAAATATTTTTTTTAAACCCTCTCACTGACATTACTTCATTAAGCTACAGGTTTCGCTGCAATACAAGCATTATTTAAATTAACATAAATCTACAGATATAATGTCGTTTAAATACATTGAGAAATGATTAACCCTCCAGCCGCGGGTAACTATCCTACCGCGTTTCACTTATTCTATACAATTCCGCGGGGAACGCTATTTTGACGTTCCCTATAATTTTTATACTACTTAATGCATCGGGAGATTCTATTTCTTCGTTGAATCTATCTTCTTTTATTTAGAAATAGGGAGATTCGCTTACAAACTATAATATATATATATATATATCATTTCATTTATTAGACTATTCTGAAAGCTCTGCGGTTTTTGAAATATTTTGAATCCATAAATGCCACATTCCCACCGGAATTTTGAAATAAAACTTTGTTTTTATAATGTACATGAAGAAACTGCTTTTATTTATTTAGAAATAAATATGTTTGTAAATTCCTGTGACATTCAATCCTTATAACTATTATAAGTGACGAATAAAAATAGGCCGCGGTTTTATATAAGAAAATGGAAACATCGCCCGCGGCTAGAGGGTTAATATTCTCAAATTTTTTATGTAATTTTGGAATAATTATCTTTTTTTCAACATTTAAAATAAAATACAGAGAAAACAGCATTACAATTTTGTCCATTTGCTGGACAGTCAGATGGCTAATAAATTCGCCAGCTCGTACGTTTTACCAAGCGTAAAAAAATATGTGCATTTTCCATAATCGGATTCGGTTTCCACGGCAAATGAACATATTGCAAAATAATGTATTGCAGTCATAAGATAATGTAAATGTATTGCAGTCATAAAAAATGTAAATGTATTGCAGTCACGAAATAATGTAAATGTATTGCAGTCATGAAATAATGCAACTTAATGGTAGTCAGGGAATAATGTAAATGTATTGCAGTCACAAAATAATGTAAATGCATTGCAGTCATAAAATAATGTAAATGTATTGCAGTCATGAAATAATGTAAATGTATTGCGGTCTTAAAAAAATGTAAATGTATTGCAGTCATGAAATAGTGTAAACTTATTGCAGTCATGGAATAATGTAAATGTATTGCAGTCCCGAAATAATGTAAATGTATTACAGTCATGAAATAATGTAAATGTATTGCAGTCATGAAATAATGTAAATGTATTGCAGTGATGAAATAATGCAAATGTACTGCAGTCATGAAATAAAATAAATGTATCGCAGCCATGAAATAATGTAAATGTATTGCAGTCGTGAAATAAGGTGGGATTTTCATGATAAATATTGAATACATATAAAAAAGTGTATTTAAAAAAAAAAAAACTATGTTTACTTTTATACTTATTTTCTAGCGAGGATACACAGATTGAAAGGAAGCACAAAAGTCATTTCTTTTCTATCAGAGTGAGTGATTCTTTCAATATTTTCTTCACAAAAGATATTATTTTAAGGGAGACAAAAACTTCAGAATAAGAAACTTTTATCTTTCTGTCAAAAACAATACTTACTATATACTTCTCCACGAGTACAATATATATATATATGTATGTGTGCACATATGGATTTATATAAATCGATCAAGTGCGAGTATATCTCGCGCTCAAAGGATTCCGAACATTAAATTTATTAATTACTATTTATTAATTAATAAACTCCTACTACCCGTAATTTTTTTAATAATTTTAGTTTCAGTAGATTAGGAAATAGGAGGAAGGGGGGAGGGTGATATATTTTTCCAGTATACTTTCGATGATATCTCTCAAAATATAAGACCTAAAATTAAAACAAATATATTTTTGAGTTTGATGTTACGAGAGCTTTCGAACGATACCCTACACGATACATAAAAATATTTTTTTCAGGTAACATAATTAATATCTCGGCTAATTACCGACAGTTGGTTTCGAAAATCAATATCCAACATCCTTGGATGATTCTAAGTCGATAGATACCTCGAACGCCTGTCAACTCTCTCGCTGATTGCCGAAAAGTAAAGTTTGTGTGTAACAGAAAAATACGTTTTTCTAAAAGACTATGTTATCTAAAAAAATCGCTATAATATTCCTGCACGGTTTACACACACTTTTACTATCCTTAATTTTTTCATAATTTTAGTTTCAGTAGATTCGGAAATAGAGGGTCGGGGAAGTATATTTTTGCATTGCATTTTCGACGATATCTCTGAAAGTATAATACCTAAAATTGAAACAAATATATTTTTGAGTTCGATATTACGAGATCTTTCACACGATATCCAAGACGATATACAAAAAGAATTTTTTTTTCAAGTAACTTAATTAGCCCCCTAAATTTTAGCTAAACATATTTTTGAATGGCTAATAATCTGAAAATATGTGGGTAAAAAGGCTTTATAACTTTCCCAATTTTGAACTTTCCACCCATAGTTTCCGAGAAAAACGGATCTGACAGACGGACAAACAGACACAAGAGTGATCTTATAATAGTTCCGTTTATACTTTTTAAGTACGGAACCATAAAAAAGGTGAGAAAATGTGTTTTGGGGCTCAAATACTCCCACTTAAGTGTGGTGTACGGGAAGTAATTAAAAAGGTTGATGAATAATACCTGTAGGGTGCTGTATTTGAATAAAGTGTGACATAGTGCCGCGTCAATTCGTCGGGCACAATCCATCGCGCACAATTTATTGCAGCGTCAATTCGTCGCAGCGAAAATTCGCTGCAGCGACAACTCATCGCAGCGTCAATTCGTCGCAACGAAATCGTTTTTGAAAGCTATGATGATAAAATAAAGATAATTTAGTAAACTTATTTAATGATAATTTTTTTTAGATATAATCGCAAGTAAATTGTTAGTTATAATTCTCTATATCTGAAAAACTAATTATCATTAAACCTTTTTACTAAATTGTGTTGATTTTATCATCATAGCCTTCAAAAACATTTTCGTTGCGACGAATTGACGTCGCGACGAACTGACACCATGACGAATTGACGCTGCAAGGAAATGACGCTGCGATGAATTGTCGCCGCGATGAATTGACGCTGCGATGAATTGTGCGCGATGAATTGCTCCGCGATGAATTGTGCGCAACGAATTGACGCAGAACCGTGAGAAATATAATGTTATTGACATTATGAAAAATAATGAAAACAATATATATTTGCTTGATTTGATTATAAAATTAACTATTTATGACAATTAAATACAGTATTTTATTGATTCTTAAATTAATGATTCTGAACATTGTATAACGTAGAAAAATAAAATTGAACAGCATTTTAAAAAAGAGACTATATTCATTCAAATAAAAGACAGAATTAAATAATTAATGGTATATTGGGATGCTTTAGTCTCTTAAATTTATTTAACACTACTATAGGTAAGTTGTTAAGCTTTCGGTCGCATATATATATTTTTAATAAATGTACGAATATAATGGAAATTTACTGTCAAATTTATAATACAAACAAATGTCCAAAACAAGTGTCCAAAGTAAATTTTTCAAACAATCTGATGGCTTCAATATGAGAAATTTTTCATCTCCAACACTCTGTAACATTTATGAGCATTATTTTGAAGAAAAATTATTGAATCTGTTAAATTTTAAATATTGGATGCGTTACATTGGTGATAATTTTGGCTTAGTTGTTAATCCTTTTGATATTTCGACCATTCTTCAAACTGCCAGTTCATTCGACTCTCATATTCAGTTTACTTTTCAGTAAGAAATAAACTCCCCTTCCGTAATGTTTTAGTTAGCAGATGTGATTCTATTTTCAAAACCTGTGTTTATAGAAAACCTTTTTCCGTCTCTAACCCAACTTCATGCTTTCGTAAATCACCCAGAAAATTGGTTTATTTTACTTATGTAAACCGTGACTTCAAATTTGTTCAGATTCTGCTTTCGTTAATGATGAACTTAAAAATTTAAAATCTGTTGCTGTCAAAAGAGGTTTCAACCCTTCTGTTATCGATAATACACTGTAAAAAAAAAAATCCTGAAAAAAAAAACAGAAATTGTACTGGCAATCGAGACGCCAGTACTATTTCCGTTTTTTAACGGAAAAAAAATCCGTAAATTCCAGGAAATTTTCCGTGATTTCTGAAATATCCGTTTTTAAATTTCCGTTTTATAACAGATATCTTCCGTATTTTTTAGAAATTTTTATAATGTTAAAATAAACATTATAGGACCAAAAAAAAAGTTTCTTCTCAAAAACAACCTTATAAAGGACAGATGTACTGCTCTTATTTTTTTTTCTCATTTCTGAGTGAGTTTTGTGTAAGCAACCAACCCTTCCCTCAATGAGGACCGAACCCGCAATCTTTCGCTTACTGAACTGGAGGTCCCAACCCCTACGCTATGATTAAATATTCAACTATTTCAAGCGTTGCTACTTATTTGCGCCGCCTTTTATGATGCAAAAACTTAAAGGTTCCGTGGATTTTTTTTTTTTTCAGTTCCAATGTTTTTAATATTTTTATTTTCATATTTTTCAATATTTTGCTTTATTATATGATGCTTTATAACAGACAAATTTTAGCTTATTATGTATTATATGCGTAAAACATTGTATTAAGAGTCATTGTATGATTGCATTCTTTTGTAATAGTACAACATTTTCTTTTTTTTTAACATATACTTTTTTAAATTATTTGTTTCATGATCTATTTATCAATTCCAATAAAAATAATAATTATCTGAAGGAGACGCATTTATTACATGCTATTAAAATGACTTTTCGTTATCTCTTATTTTAAAAAGCTTACGTAAATAAATAATTTTATAATAAATTAAATTATTATATTTGAGCTATGCTGAGAACTTTTGTGTACGGTTCTGTCAAACTGAATAGTTTTACTAATATTAAAACAAAAAATTGATTCTTGAAGACAATTTCGAAATTAATGATCTTGTGATAGGTAAGATTTAAATTTGGACTTATTGATTTAGTTTAAATTAATTTAGTTTAATTTATAAAATTATAAGCTAAAGAAATAAATTATAAAGTTAATAAAATTATAAACTTCATTTTTATAAAAGTAAAGAAAAAATATTAACTATTTTTATAATTTTAAGGAAAAAATTATAAACGTTGTAAAATTATAATTTATAAAATATTAAATTTTAGTTTAATTCATAAATTTATAAGCCAAATCAATTTAGTTTCATACAATTTACACAGCGATAACTTGCAAAGATATTATGTTATGAAACTTTTAAATAACCCAATATTGCCTCACGTTACAAAAGTTAAAATAAAATTTAAAAAAATTAGTGAAAAAAAAAGTTATAATTTTGAAGCACTATCAACAAAAATAAAAAAATAGATTAAAAAAAATACTTTTCTGTAACTTATAAAAACAAAATCAATTTCTAAATATTTTATTAAGAAAATATAAATATTACTATTATTTTCACAAAAAATTACTGTCCAGACATGGCCCCGGTTAGAATGGGCCAGCATGTCGAGCCGGGTCAGGCCTGGATCCTTGAAGAACTCTAGTAAATACAACAATCTTAATTCCCATTTCAAACGATTTCTATACGCAAGGCGATTTCTATACGCAAACCTCTAAAAGTTATTTACGGAAATTGCACTGTTTTGGTAGAAATACGGACATTGTACTGTTTTGAAAGAAATACGGACAAAATCCATTAAATTTACGGAAAACTTTCTGCATATTTACAGATTTGAAATCTCCTTTACGGAACTAATGTCATTTACGGAAATTATACTGTTGTTTAGGAAAAATGATACTTCTCCATGAAATTTTACGGAAAATCTCTTGTATTTTCACGGATTTTTTTTAGAGTGTACTGTTAATTATTTCAATAGACCTTTTAAACTACTCTTTTTAAATCTGTTAAAACTAAACCTGATAATGTGATTGTTCTGTTGTTTGATTATTATTAATATTTTGGCGTTTATTATTTTATATTTTTTTATTTGTATATATCATTAATTTTTAATCTCTGTTTTATTTGCATTTATTTTGTTACTTTTATTGTTATTATATATAATTTGTTCTTTTAATTCGATAATTTATTCATTTATTTTATTTATTTTATTTTATTTTATTTTAATTTTATGACTGTATTTTTATTCAATTTGCCTCACAATTTTCCTTCTGTTCTATGTTCTTCTGATTGGGTTATGCTCTTCTGTGATTGGTTGATGCATTCTTCTTTCCCATTAGCTGATGCCTTCTGCTTTCTTATTGGCTGTTTTCTTTAACATGTCCATTTCCCTTCCACTTCCTTTCAGTCTTGCTCCTGCCTACAAAGTGGTAGCACGTGTTCTTTGCACCTGATGAAGAAAGACAATGTTCTTCCAAAAGGCTTAGCGCATTTCCCAAATTTTTATTGCGTTATTAAGAATTTTTTCGTTACATGTAAGGGATTAGATGCATTTATTTTTTAATATAAACACGAATAAAGATAATCATTGAATGATTCTTGAATTATCACGAGTATACAAGAATAACATCCATGGGCGGAGATGACAACAAACGGCAACTTATGAAGCTATTACTTGCTTATTTATATTCTACATATACCATACAAAAAAAAGAAAAGAAAAGAAAAGAAAAGAAAAGAAAAGAAAGAAAGAAAGAAAAACAATCCGTGAGCAAGCTTTTACTCGTTACTCTAGGATTAAAACTTTTACAAAGTCTTTATTTTGTTGTTGTTGTTTTTAAATTCCTGTTATAATAGTATACTTGATATACTTTACTTGGGGTATCGTCTAAACATTTACTTTCATTCGAAATTTGAAAAAATTCAAGAAATTACAAGAATAATTAAATAATATCGTGTTCGTGTGTTTTAAGAGTGATATTAATAAACCATTCAAATCGAAAAAATAATATTATATATATCCGTTAATGTATTTTTAAGTATTATTTGATAATAATTAAATAAATGTCTTTAAGAAACTATATTACAAAATGATTAATTGAATATATTAATCGAAAATAATAATTTATACGAAATCATTTTTATCGTTTCATTAGGGAAATTCTGGCGTAATTTATTCTCAGCTTTGCTGGAATAATCATGTCGAAATTTTATTACGCATGTTTAAAATAGTTTAACTTTAGGAAACTAACACATAATTCAATGAATTTGGGGAAATTTATAGAATTTAATACTTAACAGTAACTTAGTCATTTAATAAAAATCAACCGTATTGCTTCATTGGGGAAAAAAGTCACACTTAATTCAATTTCAGATTAATTCATAAATCTTATGCTAATACAATGAATAACATTTTAATGTAACATAAATGGAGTTTTCGAAAATTAATGATAATGAACAATGTATATTGTAGAAAAATAAAATTGAACAGCATTTTAAATATATTGATTCAAACAGACGCCAGAAGTAAATAATTAATGTTATATTGCGATGTTTTAATAACTTAATTTACTTAATTTTAATATAGTCAAGTTATTAAGCTTTCACGTGCATGAATATTTTTTAATAGATGTACAAAAATAATTGACATTTCTTCTCAAATTTATGTATAAAACAAAATTTCGAACGCAAGTCATTTATTCCGATATATTTGGACACAATGTTTTCTGTGGTAAATAAATAACTAGATACATAATACTTCTTTTAACGTATTTCAAGAAAATGTATTTAATTACAAATATATAGATTACAGCGCTAACACAGCAAATAACATCAAAGCGAATTATTCTGTTATTTATGAAACTAAAACAAACTAAAATTTTCTTCTTTCAACTAAAAAAATTAATCAAATAAATCTAATGTGTTTTCAAATTTTATTTTTTTACAATGAAATTAATTAATTTGTTGTCATATATTTTGTTTCTTTAAAAAATGGAAAAAAATAAATTGTTTAATGTTCAGATTGTGTTCGACTGCTTTTGAATGAGACATTTTATTGTGAAATAAACGAGGAATGAATGTTTGAATGAAATAGTTACTCTTAATTTTATGTTTTATTCTCAAATAATAATAATAATCATAATAACAATAATAATGATGATGTTAATAATGTTTATAGGTTGTTAGTAGATTATCTTCTAAAAATACCTCTTCCTAATTATTTAATGCCAATTCACTTGTTTTTAAAGTATAAAGTTGTAAAAATTATCGGCATACAACAGCTGTAGCATAGTGCCTAGCTACTCTCTTATGAGGATAGTCTGGGATTAAAAAGTAAGGGTGTTGTCCGGTTTCTAATGTTTTGAACATGAACTAGCCTATTCTGAAATTTCTTTTACTTTCGCAAGTGTAATTGAATCTCCCTGGATCTGATCGCCGTGGCTGATCTACGCTGTCATATGCTAATTATCTTGCTGTGGTCAACTGGTGAATATAAATACGCTGGTAGGAGTTAGTTCAAGTGAATTATGCCGAGTCTCGCACTAGTGGCTCTACAAGGCAGCTTTCGGAGTGTTATTCAAACTTCGTGCTATTTGGCGTGACGGAAGACGTAGACTAAGAGAATTTCTGCAGCCTGGAAGCGTACCTTTTGGTAAGGTGTTAATAAAATGAATTTGGAGTCCACGAGATTCCATCTATTTAGTGACTTCGACGTATTTTTCCAGTGCTATTATTTAGAGTGTTTTCTGTATATTTAGTGATGTTCTACATAGCAGTTTTCTTAATCTCAGTACTTCGAATAAATTGAATTTGAGGTCCACGGAATTCCATCTATTTAGTAACTTTGACGTATTTTCCAAGTGCTATTATTTAGGGTGTTTTCAGTGTATTTAGTAATGTTCTACGTAGCAATTCTCTTAATCTCAGTATTTTGAATAAAGTGAATTTGGGTTCAACGGAATTCCATCTATTCAGTGACTTTGATGTATTTTCCAACAACCCTTATTTAGGGTATTTTCAGTGTATTTAGTTATGTTTTACATAGCAGTTCTCTTAATCTCAGTATTTTGAATAAAGTGAATTTGGGGTCAACGGAATTCCATGTATTCAGTAACTTTGACATATTTTCCAAGTACTATTATTTAGGGGGTTTTCAGTGTATTTAGTGATGTTCTACGTAGCAGTTTTCTTAATCTCGGTACTTTGAATAAAGTGTATTTGGGGTCAACGGAATTCCATCTATTCAGCGACTTTGATGTACTTTCCAAGTGCTGTTATTTAGAGTGATTTAAGTGTATTTAGTGATGTTCTACATACCAGTTTTCTTAAATACAATTAAAGTAGCCATCTTGTTGAAGTTTATTTAGAGAATTTTTTGCTTTTAACTCCTCTGCCTTTTCTTTCGTTAGTTCATTGTTGTTCGTTAAAGCTAATCATCGTTATCTGAGTTTCCCTTCTCCACTTCAATGACTTTTCTGATATTGTATTTAAAAAATTTGCCTTTTTATATTAAATACTGTAAAGGCTACTACCATTCTAGTGCCGTGCCCAACGGATACGCTACGCAGAAGCAGAAACACACATATTATTTTCATTAAACACATTATTTTCATTTCGAATTAATTTGGAACATCCTTTGGAAGCAGAAACACAGTAAGGAAGGTATGAGTAATGATCGAACAATTGTGTCCCGCAGTTGTCGGGCAAAAGTAAGCTGCGCCGCAGGCGCCCTGAAGGAGCGCCCTGCGCGTCAGACGGCCCCCGAACCCACGTCCTGAGAGACTTTTATCGCGCCAGTAACTTTGGCTCGCTACGGCGCTTCGGTCGGTCAGAGGACCGTCACCTACGGACCCTCTAACCTTGAACCCACGTGTCGACGACGTAGGCCGTGGCGATACACGGTGAAACCACGGGGAGTCACCGCGATACACTTGGAGACGGGCCGGCGTCCCCCAACAGTTTCGGAGCTGGAAACCCAAAAGGGAACCTGGCCCTAGGCCTTAAGTCGGGATGTTCCAACCCGTACTTGCTCTACCACAACTCGAGGAGTGTGAAACCCTACAGAGGTAGTCACGGTTGCCTCTCGTAGGCAGTTGTCGGGTATAATGAAGTGTCCCGAAGCCAGACCAAAACCGAACCCGACACACTTCAAACCAAAATTGACTCGAAACTCTAAAGGAAAAAAATAACAATGCACTAGGAGAAAAATTGTCTACAATTTTACCTCTAATATCAATTTTATCTTTCATGAATAAGTATTCATATACTCACATATTCAAATATATATTTCTTTCACATGAAAAAATATTTTGAAAATATTTTGAAAAATACTGTTTTCCCGAACCCCACACGCAAAAGTGAAAACCCAATCCATAAATGACCCGAACTCCAAGCAAAAACAGTCAAAACGACTCAAACCCAACCCGCAACGAAAAAAATTAGCACCGACCGTACTGAAACCTAGTGCGAATCGGGTCGGATTCGGGTAAAATCGGATAACGTGACCCTATGCAGGACTCTCTATACCACACCGCGCGCCAAGTCTGGTTTGTGCTTTTCGTTACTAGTTTAACCCTTTTCAGTAAGAATTTTTTTCAGAGGATTTTCTTTTTGTTTTTGAATATTTACAGACAGTTATGTAAAATACTATAAAAAATAATAGTAATAACAGAAGTCTCATGAATAGGCTCACTGTAAAAAATTTACAGCAAAGTATCCGGTCATTCGACGTTGTTATAGAAAACGGTTACCTAACCGTACTTTAACGCTATTCTGACCATAATATTGTCCATATTACGGTCAGAATACTGTTAATTGTCGGTTATGTAATCGTTTTCTACAAAAACGGTTGAATGACCGGATATTTTGCTGCAAATTTTTTACATTGTAGAAGTTTTCAAATTAAAAAAAATATTTTTTAATTTTAAATAAAATGTATATAATATATATTTTTCCGAGTTGATTTTTTTATCCACGTAATTGAAATAAGATATCAAAAGTGGGTGTTACCATTTGAAAAATTAAATGTGCTGCAATTTTTAATATGTATATATCCCTTTCTGACAAAATGAACCACGAACAATTATGAAGACTTCTTTTTTAGGAATTAAAATGGTATTTTTCTTTTATTTGTACATTAATTAGAAATGAAGTTTTAGTCATTGTTCTTTTTATTATTATTATTTGACAAACTGTACAATAGAAACTCGTGCGTATTTTATTTCTAATTAAGTTGTCGAATCATTTCGTATAAATTTTCCCCCACTTTTTATGTAATTTAAATAGATTGCAATTTTCACTTCTTCACATTCTTCACTCAATAGATTGCAATCCTAGCTTCAAGAATTTTATGGGAAGTGCTTATCTCAGAATTTTTAAGTTGATAGTGCAACTAAATTATTACTATTTGACTTTTTTTTAGATTATTATTATTTGACATTGTTATTATTATTATTTGACAAATTGTACAATTGGAACGCGTGCGTTTTTTTTATTTCTAATTAAGTTGTCGAATTATTGCGCATCAATTTTCCCCCACTTTTTATGTAATTTAAATCGATTGCAATTTTTGCTACTTCACATTTTTCACTCTGACTTCTTCACATTTTTCACTCAATAGATTGCAATCTTAGCTTCAAGAATTCTTTGGGAAGTGCTTACCTCAGAATTTTTAAGTTAATAATGCAACTAGATTATATGTTTTCGGTGTCATTCCTCTAAAATAGAAACAATATTACATTATTGTCATTTGATAAAAGTGCTTCTTATCTCTGCTTAGTTTGCGTGGAATCTTAGATGATACTATTATTTGTGTGCTGTATTTTAGAAATACACCTACAGAAAAACTGATAAACCAATATATTTTAAAATACTTTTTCTTGTAAAAACATAAACCAGAAAAAATACAATATTTTTTCAAACATGCTGAAAAGAGTACATAAACAGCGAGAAGCAAATTGAACTCTATTAAAAAAGTAAATAAATATCGCATTACAAGAAAACTGAGATTAAAAAAAAGTTCTTTGCATTAATTAAGAAACTTCTTTGAAACATTTCTGTTGTAATTAAGAAGAAAAAAGAAACAGACATGATAGTTTAACATTTCATTTTATATTTTAATCAGCGAAGTTCAGATTTTTTTTTTTTTTGCTGTTGTTCTTTTTCAACATTAAAATATTTTTTCCATTGTTATTGTTTCTGCAAACATTTTGCTATTTTGTTTTATCTTCGATGCAATAAACACCAGTTTTTTTTACTAATCTTGAAATAAACTTACGAATGTTTGTTTATAAAGAAATTCAACTGTCTTTTCTAACACTTTCCAACCTAGTTGAAAAGTATTTTATGTCTTCGGTTTGTCTGCCGTCTGGCCGTGCTCTAACTCATGTAAATATACTCGGTTTGCCCTGCAATTTTTGTATGTTATTGTCGTTTACTATAGCATGTTCCCTAGTTCAAATGAAGGATGTAGCACTCATAGTTTTTTTTTACAGGGACAGTCAAAAGTATTCCGTTACATTACAGTCAATAGGAAATAATCGTTTCAAGTGCATTTTGACGATGCTACGCCATTTGAAACATGAAGAAATTGTTAAAGGAAGCGCATTAAAACATACTTATTTATAGAATAAAATTCTAATAATATTTTGCAGTCTATAAAATTCTAATAATATTTTAGGTTTTACTTTGAAAAATTATTTTACTAATCTTTAATTCTTTTTTTCGATTCCGATTTTTTCGATTTTTCCGATTCCGATCTGCATCCGAACATAATCGGTCAAGTGCGAGTTTTTACTCACGTGAAAAAGGTTCTGTACAATAAATTTATTAATTACTAAATGTAATTTTTACAAGAAGTAGTTTCTAAAAGAATAATAAGACTTTGTAAAACACTGCACAACGTAGGGTTGGGTATAACTATATATACTAGTAAAGTATAGATGGATATGCCATGCACGTTCAGAGAGATATGAAGCCTCCCTTTACCTAAAACAAAGACCTTGTACAAAGTTTAAAATTGGCATCGTGTCAAGAGGGCTTCGAAAGGAGGTCGCAAAGTTAGTTGCAATGCCACCCTGGTCCATGCATTTTCTCGATAATCATTATCAGCAATCATTGGGTTATTCCGCGCCGATAGGTACTTCGAGCACCCCTCAACTTCCATTTGTGTGTAACAGAAAAATGCAATTTTCTAAAAATATTATGTGACCTAAGATAATCTCTATAATTTTCCTTCAAGATTTAAGTAAACTTCTAATTTTTTCATAATTGTAGTTTCAGCAGATTCGGAAATAGAGGAGGGGGACATATTTTTGCGGTGCATTTTCGACCATATCTCTGAAAATATAATAACTGAAATTAAAACAAATATATTTTTGAGTTTTGTGTTACGAGAACTCTCAAACGATACCCCACACAATATACAAAAATAAAAAAATTCAATCAACTTAATTAGCCCCCCAAAATTTTTATGGGTCAATAGGCTTTGTAACTTTCTCAAGTTTGAACTTTCCATATTCCATAGTTTATGAGAAAAACTACTGTGACAGACGGATAGCCAGACAGACAGACACAGGAGTGATCTTATAATGATTCCGTTTTTACTTTTCAAGTACGCAACACTAAAAACTAGTCGTTGGGGGCCACCGTCATACTTACCCATCATGGATATGCATAATATAAAATATGAAAATAAAACATGTGTAAACTATTTATAAAATGCATTGCAATTAGAATAAAATCCTGGCTTGATGACGTCCTAAACTTTAAATGCTCTTTTACTCCAAAATTGATAATCGTATTAACTAACGGATTATCGTCGGATGAAGCGTCTCATTTCGAATTAAAATATACCTTTGAATTGAAATTTGAACGAAATACAGGGTCATGAAAAATCGAAGAGTGTGGAAAAATAGAATGACAAATATCTCATTATCCGATCGACTTCATTCTTTATGCAAAATTTATGTTTTTGGAAATTCAATAAGCTTCTTCCCATTATTACACACTAAGTACACACCAAATTTCAAGTCTCTATTACAGACACACAGACACACAGACATTTTTTTTTCTCTAAAAATATGTTTTTCGGAATCTTCTGTGTCTGAAACGTGTAAATCCGTCAAAAAAAATATTTCGATTTTCAAAACGATTACAAGATTTACCCTATACTACGTATGATGGGTAAGTAAAAATGAGAAAAGAAACCGGAATTGAGACTATTCCATTTATATACATCCCACCTATGGATTACTGTGTGTTTCCTCCATGTCTATAAATTAGTTTAATAGAGGGCGCAACAGAGCGCATGAAAACTGTAATGATGAGCGGGAAGAGATCCCGCCAGTTCTGTGATCAGCCTTGGACGTAAGCGCAGCGAACCCACCGCTGCCTGTCATTTCATCTTTATTTTGTAAATAAATTGTGTGTTTTAACATGAAGTTTCATTAACGAAAATCACAACGTAATAATACAGTCCACTGAAAATCGCCGGATCATTTATGGTCCGAGGAGCCGCAGTGCTCATATTTAATTGAACATTGTTCGAATCAGGACTTTTGGATACAAAAAAGAAGCGTGATACCTACTCACGTAGCTAAAAATGGCAACTACAATTTCTGGAGCTGTGGTGCTAAACAGAAAACGAGGAAACATTCGAGGACAAATAACAAGAATCGCTAATGCGTTGAAATCAAAAATGAGCGAAAACGAACTGGAAATCAAGATGAATTCAATACAGAATTTAAAGAAAAAAAACGATGAGCTGAGAAATGAAGCGTACGCCATAATACCTGAAGATCAGTTGGAAGAATTCGAAAATTCTTTAACGGATATTGATGGACAACTGGAATCTATAGAGGTGAGTCTTCTCGATCTAATAAAACCCTGTAGTTCTAATATTGTTCAAAATGCTACTCACGATAGAATAATATCTAGTGATTCAAATATAAAATTGCCACAAATAACTCTACCACAATTTTCAGGTCGTTATACAGAGTGGATGAATTTTAAGTCACAGTTCACCACTCTAATTGACAATAACGACCAGTTAAATGATTCACAAAAATTGTATTACCTGCAGTCAGCCTTGACAGGCCCAGTGAAACTTCTTCAGAATATCGATGATTCTTATGAGTCCTTATTCGAAGCCTTAAAGAAAAGGTTTGAAAACAAAAGATTGATTGTTAACGGACATGTAGCAGAACTGCTAAATATGAACAAAATAAAAATTGAAAACTCTAAAGAAATCCGTAATTTGGTAGACAATTTACTTAGTCATTTAAGAGCACTTAAGCAATTAGGATTAGAAAAAAATAATTTGTCTGAAGCAATTTTAATGCATTTTGTGTTGCAACGCATTGATGACGAGTCGAGAAAGGCTTTTGAAATGACTTTAAACTGTAACGAATTGCCACAATGGGATGTTTTCATTGATTTTCTACTAAAAAGAATTCAAGCGTTAGAAAATATACAGAGAAATGTCTCAGCTTCAAGGCCCAAAACGGAATTCGTTCATAAACAAAAAAGTTTCGTTTTGCAAAATGATCGAATTGTATGTCCCATGTGTAATCAATCTCATTTAATTTTCAAATGTAAAGATTACCAAGATTTATCGGTTCAGGATAGATTAAATTTTGTGCGGAAATTAATGCTTTGTTTTAATTGTTTAAATAAACATGTAGTTTCTCGTTGCCCGAAATTAAATAATAAATGCAAGTCATGTTTTTTGAATCATCATACTACATTATGTGGAGCTAATTTTTCGAAATATAAACAAAATGACAGTAATCAAATTAATCAGTCGAATAAAAGCCAAACTCAATCAGAAAAAAACGAAAGACGCGTAAATTCGGAACTTTCAACTTGTGGAGAAACTAGGTCAACTTCTTTAACGTTGAGCTGTCAGAAAAAAGGCGAAGCGTATTTTCCATCTGGTGTTTTTTATAATGGGTTATTATCGACTGCGATAGTTTATATTAAGGGAAATAATGATTATTTTTTTCCGTTCCTAGCTATTTTAGATTCAGCAAGCACAATTTCTTTAGTTACTTATTCAGCTTTAGATATTTTGGGATTGAAAAAATATAATCTAAACTCTTTAATTAGCGGCTTAAATGGATCAATCTGTAAAATTAAAAATGGAATAAAAACGGAAATATCTAATAAAAACAAAGATTTTCAGAAATCAGTGAATATGTTTGTCGTTCCCAAAATTACTGATTTAACCCCTTCAAGTCCGATCGAAATTTCTAGTCTCCATTTGCCTGAGAATATAGCATATGCGAACCCGAAATTCTTTGAACCTCATAGAGTTGACATCTTATTAGGAGTAGATATATTTTATGAATTACTATTGTCCGGCCAGATAAAATTACCGGATAGTTCCGTCATTTTACAGAATTCTTGTTTTGGATGGATTGTAGCTGGGACATTGCATGATAAAAATGACAGAGAATTTCAGTGCCATTTATTGCAAAATGAAGAGGAATCGTCATATTTAAGGGCGTTTTGGGAATTGGAGCAGATGGGCATAAAAGATGACCCAAACAGTGTTAAAAACGAGAAAATTGTAGAACAATTTCATGAAACTGTGCGTTTTGAAAATAACAGATATGAAATCAGTCTCCCTTGGACAAGAGATTGGAACCATTTAGAAAATAATTATAAAACCACCGAAGTGCGACTCACAGGTCTTATAAAAAAAAATGAAACGTGATACAAAGTTATACGAACAATATTGCAATATTTTGAATGAGTATTTAGAGATGAACATAATTGAAAGTGTACCCAATTTAGAAAACCCTTCAGATAAACCAGTTTTTTACTTACCGCACCATACAGTATTTAGAGAAGATAGTGTTTATACTAAATGTCGAATAGTTTTTGACGCAAGTTCCCATGAAGCAGGACAATTGTCTTTGAACGACTGCCTTGACGCAGGAACTAATTTAAACCCTAATATTTTTCACTTATTGATTTTTTTCAGACTAAACAAAATTGCCTTTCTAGCAGATATAGAGAAGGCTTTTCTACAAATTGCCATAAACGACAAGGACAGGGATGTTCTGAGATTCTTGTTTATAGATAAGAATCCTGTCGACAATGACGCATTTAATGTTATCGTCTACAGATTTTTACGCCTAACATTTGGCTTGAACTCAAGCCCATTTTTGCTATCTGCTACAATTAAGCATCATCTTAACAAATTTGAAACGGAATATCCGATAACGTCAGAAGTACTCCACAATTGTATTTATGTGGATGATTTGATAACCGGGACAGACACAGTCGAAGATGCGGTGAACATTTCGGAACAATCTCATAAAATAATGAAGGAAGCTAGCATGAATTTACGGAAGTGGATTTCAAATAACAAACTCTTAATGGAAATATGGGGTAATCGTGGATTTAGTACTATGCCACAACCTTTTGAGGATACTACAATACATAAAGTTTTGGGAATATCGTGGCAACCCAAGCAAGATATACTTTTGATAGATATTGATAATTTGCTCGAATTTTTGCGTAACTCAAAAAACACAAAACGTTTTGTATTACAAGTTGCAGGTAGAATATTTGACCCTCTGGGTCTAATTTCTCCGTACATAATAAGAATAAAATGTTTATTACAAGAACTATGGAGTAGAAAGTTGTCTTGGGATGAAGAATTGCCTTCCGATATTAGAGAGACGTGGGAACAGTGGAGTTCCGAACTTCCCCAGTTGAGAAATCTAAAAATTCAAAGGAACATTTTTCAGTTTCCCGATGACTCCAATTATACCCTAACGTTGCATACCTTTGCCGATGCCAGTCCAAAAGCATACGGTGCTTCCGTTTACTTAGAAATCAATTCACTAAATGAATCGTCTATAAATCTGATTACATCTAAATCCAGAGTGGCACCATTGAAAAAAGTGTCACTTCCGCGACTTGAACTTCTAGCAGCATTAGTTGCTGCACGTTTAATCTGTGAAGTGAAAAAGGTACTAGATCGCAAGGGACCATCTTCTGTGTATTTGTGGACAGATTCGCAAATTGTCTTGTACTGGATCAAAGGCTCCGCAAATAGGTGGAAATCGTTTGTGTCCAATAGAGTACGAGAAATACAAACACTCACCGACCCATCACGATGGTTTCATTGTGCAGGGTCAGAAAATCCTGCAGATTTGCTAACAAGAGGCATTAAGTGTGACCTTCTCGTTCAGAATTCAAAATGGTGGACTGGACCAGAGTTTTTGAAAGACTTAGATCTGTGTAACAACGACAAGACTTTAGTGATTCCTAACAAGGACATATATATAAACGAACTAAAAAAAAACTGTGATAACCTAGAAAACAGAGACTTTACAACGTTGACACTCTCACCTGAAGTTCCTATGATGGAGCATATTTTTTCTTTATCTAATAACCTTGTTAAATTAATTCGTATAATTAGTTTTATTTTTAGGTTCATATGTAATTGCTCTCACGCGCGTGAAAAGAAAAGCGGTCCATTAAGTGTGACTGAGGTAAAAGAAGCCGAAATCTTTCTAATAAGGTCAGCGCAAAGGGGTAAGTTTGGTGAAGAAATCGCTTGTCTTGAAAAGGGTAAGCCTATTAAAGGTAAGAGCAGACTTTCATCGCTAAATGTATTTTTGGATGATGATGGTTTAATTAGAGTAGGTGGACGTTTATGCCAAGCAGATATACCGTTTAACGCCAAATTTCCAATAATTTTGCCTGAAAGGCATAAATTAACCGATATTGTATTGAAATATTTTCACTTAAAATATTTGCACTTGGGCCCACAAGCCTTGCTTTCCCAGGTTAGGCAAAAATTCTGGCCACTGAATGGCAGAAATAACTGCCGTAGAATTGTTCATAAATGTATCACTTGTTTCAAAAACAAACCTGTAATTAATTCACAATTAATGGCCGACCTGCCCAGGGAACGTATAACTCCAAATTTTGCCTTTGCCGTAACAGGCATAGATTACTGTGGCCCATTTTTTGTAAAATTTAAACACCAAAGAAAGGGTGTATTAAACAAGGTATATGTTGTGGTATATGTATGTTTATGTACGAAGGCAATACACCTGGACTTTGTATCAGATTTGACAACTCAGGCCTTTATAGCTAGTTTAAAACGTTTCTTTGGCAGAAGAGGCAAATGTTCGAAAATTATGTCTGACAATGCAAAAACATTCATTGGAGCGGACATTGAATTGAAAAAATTACAAAAATTGATTAGCTCTCCAGATGAGGAATTGTATAATTTTTTAACCCATGAAGGAATCGAGTGGGAGTTTATTCCCCCCAAATCCCCAAACTTTGGCGGAATATGGGAAGCGGGTGTAAAATCCTTCAAGTTTCATTTGAAACGGGTAATAGGGAATCAAAATTTAACTTTAGAGGAATTCTTGACGATACTAGCCGAAATTGAAGGTGTTTTAAACTCGCGGCCACTCACCCCGTTATCCTCAGAATTTGAAAATTTCGAGACTTTAACCCCTTCTCATTTTCTGATTGGAAGAGCTATCACTTCGATCGCAGAACCACAATTAGATAATATCAATGAGAACAGACTAGGTAAATGGCAGAAAATACAAAAATTTAGTCAGAGAATTTGGAAACTCTGGAAACGAGATTATTTGAATAATCTCCAAGAGAGGAATAAATGGAAATTCAAAAAAGATGATGTACAGAAAGGAACTTTGGTACTGTTGAAACAGGAAAATTTACCTTTTATCAAATGGTTGGTTGGTAGAATAATTGAGGTTTTTAAAGGAAGAGATAACATAATCAGAATTATAAATTTACGTCTGCCAGACGGACGAATTTTGAAGCGAAATGTCAGAGACGTATGCATTTTACCAGTTGAGTAACAAATTTCCTTTCTTCCTTTAAGTATAACTGTACGGTACAATAATTCAGTATTTAATCTAGTGTGATAGTGCATTTAATGTTGTATTTATTTTGTGTGTAACTTTATAATTTTCCTTTGTGTGATAATTTTTGCAAATTTATATATTGACTTTATATTGAAAGTTTGATTTCAATCGCCGGGGGAATGTTTCCTCCATGTCCATAAATTAGTTTAATAGAGGGCGCAACAGAGCGCATGAAAACTGTAATGATGAGCGGGAAGAGATCCCGCCAGTTCTGTGATCAGCCTTGGACGTAAGCGCAGCGAACCCACCGCTGCCTGTCATTTCATCTTTATTTTGTAAATAAATTGTGTGTTTTAACATGAAGTTTCATTAACGAAAATCACAACGTAATAATACAGTCCACTGAAAATCGCCGGATCACTGTGCATTTGGACCTTTAAATCAAGTTCTTTATAAACGCATACCAAAACATTGGATGGATTCTGGAATATTGTGTCCCAAAATAAGAAGTGGAACAAAATAAGGGAGGGGGGGGGCATATTTTTGCAGTTCAATGATATCTCTGAAAATACATTAAGTAAATTGAAAAAAATATTTTTTTTTATTTGGTGGTCCGAGATCTTTCGAACTACACTGTAAACAATTTTCGTAAAATTTCAGTAGATGTACCGTAAATTAACGCTACTTGTACCGTTTTCACTCTTTACGGTATAAGTACCGTACTTCTAAGGTATATTAAGCGTAAGCGTAAAAAAACCGTATATGTGCCATTTAGATTATAAGCGGTATTTATACCGCAAAATGATTGTTTTTCAGTAAAAAATCTCTATTTATACCGTAAAATAATTATTTTTTAGTAAGGAAAAATCTGGTAGCCCCGCCTCGGTGTGCAGCAACTCTGAAGTGATGCTCTTTCTCTTGTTACGTAATGCGTGCAGGACTGAGGAGAGGGAGAAGTGCAGCCAGTATATATACTTTAAATATTTTACGGTACATATACCGTCCAGTTAAATTACGGTATATATACTGGTCACAAAGTTGCCAGTATATGTACCGTAATTGTTGACCAAAATTTTTTACAGTGTACATCCCACACGATATACAATTTTTTTCTTTTCAAGTAACTTAATTAGCCCCTTAATTTTTTCCTTAAAATATTTGTGAATGGCAAATAATCTATAAATATGTGGATCAATACTCTTTATTACTCTGCCAAGTTTGATCTTTCCGTGTTCCATAGTTTTCGAGAAAAAAACGGCTGTGACAGCCGGACAGACAGACACACGAGGGATCTTTAGTTTTTACTTTTTCATTATGGAACCCTAACAAAGACAAAAAAATCCAACCCGCAACAAAAAATTTTGCATTATGTAAGCTCAAGTGAAATATATTATGCTCATTTAGAAAAAATATGAAGGAGGCGAGGGAATAAGAAAGAGAATTTTAATGTTATGTTTAACAAAAGATAATTTTGTCCTGATGCAATTTCAAGCGGGAAAGACCCATTAACTGAATGTGTAAGTAATTAATAACAAACTAAGCTGGGGAAAAAAATGTCGACCTTCATATGTCATGCTGTGCGTTGCAGTAAATGTTAAAATTCTGAGAATTGTGCTTTTTTCTAGCAAAAATGTTTAGTTTAATTCACTTTGGAAAAGAGAAAAAAATAATAACTTTAAGTTTTGTAACATAGTTCAAGTTAAGAAATTGTTTTGAAAAAACTTCGATAACAAGAAATAATTCAAGAATATATATATATATATATATATATATATTTACAGATAATGACTATTTCTTTATTTTTACTCTAGTTATTTGAAAATATTTGTTTTATATTTATGTATGTCAGTTTTGAAATATTTGATATGTTATGTATATTTTCACGCGAACTGAAATAAAATTAAAAATATTTGTTTTGAAATATACTTGCTTTTAATATCACATTAACCAGATATTATTTTTGGTAGCTATTAGGGGCAGTGCCATTATATCAGTTGTGTTAAATGTTAAAAATTTGGTAATTGCGTCACATTCAGAATAATGAAAAATATATAACATAATGAATCTTAAAAAATGTAAAACTTAAGAATGTGTTTGCATTTTTAACATTGTAGAAATTTAAGAATATTTTTGAAAAAAAAAGTTCATTATGCGGAATAGTTATTTAATTTGTAAAAAAAAAATATTTTGACCCACGATTTTATCATCTTCTTAAAATGTAACGAATGTTTTAAGAAGCTACTTCACTCGGGCGAAAACACCCGCTCGGTAATGTTAATCTTATGGGGGAAATAATTTACGGTATCTCGTTCGCATTTCGATATTTTTAAATGATTTTTTTTCATTAGATAGCTGGGGTCAATCTCTATGCACGCTTCTTTGTACTTTTTCGATTTTGATTACAAGTTTTTTTTATTAAGATACTTTCACTTCCGGAATCGGTTTCGAAAGTGAAAGTATCCTCAATAAAACAAACTGCAACAAAAATCAAACAAGAACGAAAAATCATGCGTCAAGCATAGACACACTTTCCAACACTTTCCAACGCTTCCAAAATAATTTTACAAATCATACCGTTTAATAAGCTGAAAGATAACATATAAGTAAACAATTTGGAAAACGCATAACATATTTAAAAACATAATTTCAGGAATTTCCAACGTATAAAATATTCTGAAAAATATCCGAACACTTTTATTCAGCCCTGTATATGATCTATAGGTTTGTATATATACTACATAGGATGCTAAATTTTAGTTCAGTTAAGAAACGCGTAGCATAGTTTAAAATTCTCCTTCTGGAGTTTCTGTCAATAAACGGAAACGTGTTCGCGAACTTTTGTGCTGTTCTGTATAGGATCTACAGAATGTATACACACCAAGTAATAGACAAAAAGTAAATTAAATTTAAAATCGCATTCAGCAACTTAAAACGCGCTTCCAGGAATTATTGTTAACAGACAGTAGAGAATTCTTTTGTGTGTCCCTGTAAATGAACGATGACTGCTATACACACAATATTCTGTAGTAAGCCTCTTGTAATGCACCTTAGTGATACATATAAATTTCAATGCGTTTAAAATAGTGAAACATTATTTAATTAAACCGCAAACGATTTTTCTCCATAGACGTAATGTAACGGAATTCTTTTGACTGTCCCTGTAAATTAACTATAACTGCTATGCACACCCTATTCCATATTAAGCTTCTTGTAATATACCTTAGTGATATATATCCATTACAATGTGTTTACAATTGTGTAACATCATTAAACTAAACCGCAAATGATTTTTCCGCATAGACCGTAATGTAACGGAATTCTTTTGAGTGTCCCTGTAAAAAAACTATAAGCGCTACACACTTCAGTTGAAATAGGGAACGTGCTTTAGACAACGACGATAACATATAAAAATTGCAAGGCAATCCGAGCACATTTACGGGAGTTAGAGCACGGACAGACGGCCAGACGGCAGACGGCCAGACAAACCGAAGTCATAAACACTTTTCAACTAGGTTGGAAAGTGTTAAAAAGTACAAATGAGCGTGCATAGAGATTGACCTCAGCTATCTAATTAAAAAAACAAAAAAAATTATTTAAAAATATTGAAATGCGAACGAGATATAGTAAATTATTTCCCCCGTAGGATTAACATTAGCGAGCGAGTGTTTTCGCCTGAGTTAAGTAGCATCTTAAGTCGAAAACGGCGAGAAATCGAGTGAACCACAATCTCCAAATTTGAGTACGTCCAGAGGCGCGCCGACCCAGTATGTCATGTGTGCGGTGCACACAGGCGCCAAGGTAGTTAAGGCGAAAAAAATATTTGAGACGAGAGGGAAATACTTTTAAAAAATGTCATTAATTTAATTATATTAAAATTAGCTACACTTTCTGGGAATATTAATAATATTTTATAGATTTAACTCAAACGAAGTATTCAAAATTAATATTCTTTTTAATTTTATTTTAAGCTGACCCACAGCTTTAGGGGAGAAAAGTAACAACTAGAACTTCTATAAGTTTGCTGTTTAATTTAGACTACCTCTATTGATAAGTTTGGTGTCAGCTGTGGGACAATTTGTGATTAGCTTAGATGAGGCACTAGTCGCGTGAGGCAGTTTTGTAATTTTCCACTGTCCGATTATGTTGTGATTCTTGTTCTGATTGAAAATAATGTTATCAGAGGCTCTTTTGCACACTTTTAGCAAGATTTTTTCAGAGCCCTAAGCCTTGTTTGCGATTGTTTTTTATTGATACTAGCAGATGCCATGTTTCACCTTTTTTTCCTTAACACTAAAATTTAATAGGAAAATTTGTCTTTTTTTATTGAATTTTATTTTAATTAGTTGAATAGCCTGTTTAACTTCTTTTTTAAACTAATGGAAATTGAAGAACCGTAATAGTTACATTTTTAGAAAGAACGTTAAAAAAAAATGGTTTGCTTGAGAGATGAGTTACATTCAACAATATAGATTCTAAGATAACTTCAGTGGAAATTAGATTAACCGAATAACTCAATCAATTTGAGTAAATAAACGCAAGAGATTCGTTCATTATGAGTCATAAAAATATTAAACCATGGTAGTAATCATTCGCAAAGCAAATCTCCATGGTGAAAATAAATTCGAAATTTGTAAACGTGGCATACGAAATAAGAAAAAAAAAGGCATGCTCATTTCAACTCCTAGCAGATGACATAATTCATTTCACTGAAATAATGAGGATGATTTTTTTTTACATTGTGAAACTAGTTATAAAACGAACGCACCTCATATGTCACGTTTAACGTACAATTTCAAACTTGTTCTTTTTTTAATCACTTTCCAACACAGTTCAAAAGTGTTTAGGAATTCAGTTTGTCTCTCTGTTCATCTGTTTGTTCGTGCTCTAACTCTCGTAAATATACTCGGATTGCTGTGAAATTTTATGTGTTATTAAATATTACTATTGAATGTTCGGTAATAAAAATGAGGTGCATAGCACCTATAGTCTTTTACAGGGACACTCAAAAGGATTCCGTTAAGTTATGGCCTATGGGGAAAAAATATTTGCAGTTACTTTTAATGATGTTACACAATTTCAAACATATTGAATTCAATATATATCACTGAGGGGCACTACAATAGTTCATATACACAGTAGTGCAACGTTAATAGTTCATTTACAGGGACACACAAAAGCATTAATATACATTATTCAATACATATTCAACCTGTGGAAATTATAAATAAGGATGGAAAAGTATGCAATGATGTACTGTCTTACACTACTCCGAACATATGGCTTAATTTAAAACAGATATTAATTTGTTAATGTCTGTATATTTACTGTTTATTCTCCATATTACTAATTTACACTCAGACATTACCAAAAAACATGGTTAAAAGTTCCATTAAAAACGTCCCACATTATCAAAAATGTAAAAAAGTTTCAAATAAAAACTGTCACCAATGCACAATAGGCAGAGTAAAAGCGTTATTGTGCAATGGTGACAGTTTTTATTTTAAACTTTTTTACATTTTTGATAATGTCGGACGTTTTTAATGGAACTTTTAACCATGTTTTTTGGTAATGTCTGAGTGTAAATTAGTAATATGGAGAATAAATGTCCTAATTATTGAAAACCCTCTTTCTCCGAAACACGTAATCCCAGCTTATCACTCAGGAAGCTATAATCAAACCGAAACTTTCTGCACTTGAGAAACCAGATTGCTCGTGACGTCAAAGCCATGTGCGAGAACTTCTGTAAACACTTAAAACTGTGAATACCCCAAAAATGGGCCTCATGCAGCCATGGCAACTATGTTCTTTATAGACTGTTTCAACGTCAGTGTAACATGATTTTTCCGGACTGAAAGACGTAACTTTTAATCGCTCCTAAAGCGTATAAAACTTTTATATTTTTAAATATGTAAAATTGTAAAAATATAGAATATTAAATCTTCTTAACTTTAAAAGATAAGAATCATATCAATTATAAATATTCACACAATAATAATGCTTTTCTTCCTTTACATAAGCGACAGTGAAAAAAAGGATATACATATGAGAAGTGACAGTGTCATAAATAAATGTCACGATATAATATTGGATACACTACTCCAGAATCCTGAAAACAGAAGGTAAGAAGACTTTACCTATTTATATGATTTTCAACTGTTTACTATATAAAGACAGGAAATATATATTTTTTTATATTGAAAGATTACCCCTACTTAAATATAACATAAACTTAGAGTGGCCATTAACTGCGCGTTAAAAGGTCCCACAGTAAATAAACTATTTTTACTACACTAATTTAATCAAGAAACAGTATAATGTGATTTTTTACCCCTTTTTCCTTCTTTCTTCACCTTTGTTTGCTGAATAATGGTACCGGCCGTTGGACGAATGCGGATGATTTGAACGCTCCTGTAGGCTTGCAGTACAGAAGCATACTGTTTGCAAGAATGTGATCTGGACGTTTGTCTTAACACCAGTTTTAAATCCTGATGATCCTGATTATAAATCCTGATGAAGGCTGGATTCGCAGCCGAAAGTGCTCCATATATTTTAATTATAAATCCTGATGAAGGCTGAGTTCGCAGCCGAAAGTGCTCCATATATTTTAATTATAAATCCTGATGAAGGCTGAGTTCGCAGCCGAAAGTGCTCCATATATTTTAATTATAAATCCTGATGAAAGCTGAGTTCGCAGCCGAAAGTGCTCCATATATTTTAATTATAAATCCTGATGAAGGCTGGGTTCACAGCCGAAAGTGCTCGATATATTTTACTGTTGTAAAATTTGATTAAAGGTTTTGTCATCTTTTAGGTAATGGAATCACCTGTTTTTTGTGTGTATTTTTATTTTAATTATTTTTTTACATAATAATACATAATGACAAAGTATTAAGTAATAAACAACAACATTAAATTGAGAAAAAATATCTTGTCGCATTAAATACAGTGAAAATATCATATATATACTGTTATATAAACAGTGAATGCCTGACTGACTGACTGACTCATCAACGATCAGCTGAAATGCGGGGGTGGGGGGGTGAAAGTTTTTGCGCCAAATCTCAGCAGCAGTTTTAGGTAAAAGGATAATGAATCTTGCAACAATGGCAGTTACAAAAACAAACTTGCAACAATAGTTACAACAAGAAAATTATAACAATAACTAGCTGGCTTCGTCCGCTAGCGGGCCCCTAATTTACATCGGTGCCTCGAATTGTAGAAAATCTCGAATCTTGTAAAACCTCGTACCGGACGAACCTCCGATCCGGGTCCCCGCTGCCTTCGGCGCCGGATCCCTTAATTTGCACATTGAATAGTACAAACCTCTAACCGAACGAACCTCCGACCCTGGTCCCCGCTGCCTTCGGCACCGGATAATCCCTTAAATTGCACATCGAGTAGTATAAACCTCAAACTGAAAGAACCTCCGGCTAGGGTCCCCGATGCCTGCGGCACCGTATAGCAGTCGTGCTGCGCACGCGCTGCAGTATACGTTAGTTCCATCTTCCGCCACCAGGTGGCGGAATCAGTTTATACCATCATAACTGAAATCGTTAAGGCTTTTGATATCGAGTCGAATAAGCCATACCCCGTCGTTTTCATGCCCGTAGAACCAGAGATAGGAAAACGCCCCCTGGTGGTGAAAAAACGAACAAAAATCGGTAAGCTCTATTGATGTCGAGTCGAATTAGCCATATCCCGTCGTGATCCTTTTCATAGAAACAGAGATAGGAAAGCGCCCCCTGGTGGTGAGACTCGGAGCAAAAATCGATAAGCTGTAGTATCCTCTATCGACGTTGAGTCGAATGAGCCATACCCCGTCTTGATCCGGGCCATAGAAACAGAGATAAGAAAACGCCCCCTGGTGGTGAAAAACGAACTAAGACCGATAACCTCTAGAACCCTCTATCGATGTCGAGTCGATTGAGCCAAACCGCGTCGTGATGTGACCCATAGAACCCGAGTTAGCTGAAAAATCCTTTACTTCCACCTTCCACCACCAGGGGGCGCAATCTGTTCTATACAAACATGACCGAAATCTGTATAGCTGTCGAAATCCAGTCGAAAGAGCCAAACCCCGTCGTAATCGGGCCCGTAGAACCCGATTTCCGGAAGCGCCCCCTGGTGGCGAAGCTTGGAACTAAAATATGTAAGCCCTATCGATATCGAGTCGAATGAGCCAAACCGCGTTGCGATTGGACTCGCAGAACTCGAGATGTTATGAAATAAATATATAAATCTGATATTATTATTCGAAAAGAGTGGTATAAACTTAGAAACTTTAAAAAATGTTATAGAGGGTCCTTATTACTTTAATTGTGATGTTTGGAATCAGTTTGGTGGAGATCCGTAACATACTTTCTGAGTTATAGAAACGGACCATACTTAAGAGAAAAAAAACTCGCCCCTGGTGGTGAAAGAAGGAACTAAAATCGGTAAGCTCTATCGATGTCGAGTCGAATTAGCCAAACCGCGTCGCGATGGGACCCATACGACAGGAGATATTTTGAAAAGAAATAGATAATTCCTTAGCTTCTTTTTTTTTTTCCTATACAAAAATCGGGATTTTGCTAAAATCAAAAATTATGGTCCGAAATCGAAAATTGTTTGAATCCCTGGAATGTCACCCTACTCTGAGCAAGGATGCGTTTTCTTCAGATCCAAAAATTATTATTTTAAAAATTTTTATAAGCTTAGCCGCAGTTCCTTTAAAAAGGAATTGTTTTATCTCCATGAATAAACGCCGTGATGTCTGTGCTAATGAAATATAACTGAGATATCAGGTGTTCCCAAATTATATCTTTTTAAGTGGTCTAATTAAATAAAAAAATAATTGTAAATTCTGTCCTAATTATCGGAGAAATTCGAAAATTACATATTTAGAATCTTTGTGAAAATTTACGGATGGATGTATAATTTTCAAATCGATAAATGTAATATTTCAAAAAAATTTGATAGACCTGGAATACTTCCACTATAAAAAAAAATGTTTTGTTTTGTTATTTCTTCAGCAGACGTTTGTCGCCGTTAGACGCCTGCTGCAGTATTGAAATTAAAACTGATCTTTTTTACGACATACAATTAAAAGTTTATTAATTGATAACTTCTCTTCTAATTGGTCGAATTTCACGAATTTTACCTTCATGAATTCGCGATTTTTTTTTACGTCCGTCTGCAAATTTTTGTGCCGATGTGACCATTTTTGCGATTTTTTTAAAAAAGGCTGGAAAACTTCCAGTACGCCATGTTTATCAGAGCCGGAATGAAAAATATGGGGATGCTGGTGAAAGACGAAAGCTGATTGCTAGCCTGGATGGAGGGCCACGTTCAAGTCAAAACTGAAATCGTTTCTTTGTTTTGGAAAAAATGCTCCTTTTTCGCTAATTTTCGAGACTTTGTTAATTAATAACTCCCTTAATTGGGGGCCTATTTCTTCGATACTGAGTGTCACCAATCCCGGGATTTTTCCGAATTTTTTTTAAAAAAAAAAGCGCTTCGCTACTCGCTACGGTTGCCGAGTTTTTCCAGGTACAGACACACAGACAGACAGACGTTTCCGAATATTAATAATAAAGACATTGCAACAATGAAATACATAAAATACAGCTAAACAAATCTGTTAAAAATAGTTAAACACGTATTTCAGTCATATTAGCGTTTTCGTTACCAATGAATTCGATTATGGAAGATTAAATAAATGACAACTATTGTTGATTTTTGATACGATATTTGCGTAAGACATTTTTCCAAGAAAAACGACACATTGTCCATCCGAGCGAATCCGGGACGGGTCGCTAGTCAATTAATAAAAGTTGGTAAAAAATAATTAGAGAAAAAAAATTAACAAAAAATCTTTGAAAAATATTGTTCAGTTATTTAATCTAACATTTTTTCTGATATAATTTTTAATTGCTACGGTGTCACAAACGCACACTTATTTTCATTCTTTTGTTTAAAAACAACTAAAATAGTTTCGTTATTTTCAAGAAATATAATCCTCGGAACATTAGCAATCGACATTAATTATAGGATGACACGCAACTCTTTGTTCCTTTTTTTTTAGCTTAGTTGCTTTTGAATTATTCGAACTGTCAAGCTAATGGACATTTTTTAAAGTTTAAAATTGCCTTACGAGTAAATTATATTTTGTGAGACTCCATTTCCTTACCGTACCCTCTCCTTCTGTTTTTTTTTTTTTTTTTTTTTTTCTAAATGAGTTTAAATTTTTTCTTTTAATGTGTTACATACGTTGTTGGCGGCGAAAATTTGATATAGTTTGGAATTTTTTTTTAGGAAGAGAGTAAAATTAATTGAAAAACTAATAATTCCATGTTCTTACTTACCCGTCATACGTAGTATAGAGTATGTCTTTGAATCTTTTTAAAAATTAAAAATTAAAAAATTAAATAAAAAAATAAATAAATTGACGGATTTACACGTTTCAGATACTGGAGATTCCGAAAAACATATTTTTAGAAAAAAAAAATTGCCGTCCGTCTGTGTGTCTGTAAACGCTCTATCTCCCGCGCAAATTGAGATAGAAACTTGAAGTTTGGTATGTACTTAGTATGTGATAATGGGAAGAAGCTTATTGAATTTCAGTAACCTCCATTATCCGGAACATTTTTTTTCGGACTCTCGAAATATTCATTCTAATAAAAGGGATTAAAAAAGTTTCGAAATTTTTTATTTTACGAGTGAATATAAAAGACAATAAAAAAAACATAAATTTTGCATAAAGAAGGAAGTCGAACGGATAATGATTGGCCGAGATATTTGTAATTCTATTTTCCCCACTCTTTGATTTTTCGTAAACCTGTATTTCGTTCAAATTTCAATTCAAAAATATATTTTAATTGGAAATGAGACGCTTTAGTTAAAAGGATTATCATTTTTCGATTTATAAGGGTGTTTCTTTTACGCAATTTTGTAATAGAGCATTTAAAGTTTAGGACGTCATCAAGCCAGGATTTTATTCGAATTGCAATGCATTTTATAAGTAGTTTGCACATGTTTTATTTCCATATTTTATATTCTGCATATCCATGATGGGAAAGTATTACGGTGGACCCCAACGACTAGATTTTAGATTTTTATTGCTTCAAGTATTTAAAATTATTATTTTTTTTGTGTGCTAAATTTGGTCACATAATATGTAGGAAACCTACAGCCGCGTTGACCTGTAACAAAATATCCGGGCTCGATGGGCAGCATCCTAACTTTTTGTAGAAACAAAATATTATTAAAACATCAGTTTGTTCTTGTAAAATAAAGTTCTAGTTAAGTGTCATCGACTCAATTTTTTTGAAATTTTGAAAAATAAGAAAATTGCGCTATTTTGAAAAAAAAAATCGTTTTTCGTGTTAGGTAAAAACTGTATGCAGCTTACAATGCTCCCAAATGGTCCTTTTCTTTAGTACCTCATTTTTCATACAAAAACTTTTTTAATTTTTTTCTTTTTTTATGTGTTGTATAACAACACCATTCGAAAAAATAATTTTGAATTAAAATGACCGCCTGGCATATGAAAAAGGATGTGGTTAGCCCGTATTTGTTTTCTTCAGTCACATAACTTGCGCTTTTATAACATAGATTACGTATGATGGGATTTAACAGAATAAAGAAAATTTTCATTAATAACTTTTTAAGATTTGATTCGATTTTCATAAATTTTGAAATGAGTCGGCAAAATTCTGCAACGATCATATATATTAAATTTCAAATTATTCGGTTGGGTAGTTTTTGCGCTGTTATATCAGACGACGACTACAGGGACTACGGATTTATATAAATACGAATGCATATAAAAAGAAAAAAAGTAGTATTTTAAAGTGTCGTTGGAACACAATGAGTGTAATATCCATTGTGAAAACATAAGAGCTAGTTTTATTACCAGGAAAATACGATAGTATTCCCTTTTTTTTATTCTTAAGGAATAAATAATTTATATATATATATATATATACATCGATTTATTCAGCAATTACCTACCAGAAAATAATGTTAAGAAAGTTCCATGTCACACACTCTTTTCGAAATTAATTTCACGAATAATTATCAAACAAGGAAAACTTTCGTAACACTTTCACAACTTCCACTTAGACACGTCTTATTAAGCAACTGTTATTAATAAAAATTGCTCATTAATACCAATTACTTCTCAAATTTGTAACTTTAATCATGTCGCTATGGTTTGTGCAATTTTATGTAATCAAATATGATGAAAGAGACAGCAACAATTTATTGTTTAACTATGTTTTACTCAATATAGCAACATTAAAAATTATTGTTCCCATCAATTTCAATCATCTTTGCAGTTTGTTGTGTGCACATTTTTGGTTGTGGAGCTTTTAATATCCTGATCCAATTTCATTTATATTATTTTTAATGACAGAAGATATGGTAATGCTGCCTTTAATATCTGAGAATTTCTCGTTTATAATCATATTTAAACATAGTAATTATTACTTATCCATCATACCGTAGTATAGGGTAAGTCTTGTAATCGTTTTAAAAATAAAATAAAAAATGTTTGACGGATTTACACGTTTCAGACACTGGAAATTCTGAAAAACATATTTTTAGAAAAAAAAATTGCCGTCCGTCTGTCTCTGTGTGTGTCTGTAAACGCTCTATCTCCCGAACAAATTGAGATAGAGACTTGAAATTTGATATATATTTAGAATGTAATAAGGAGAAGAAGCTTATTGAATTTCAGTAACCTCGATTATCCGGAGCTATTTTTTCAGACTCTCGAAGTATTCGTTCTGATAAAAGGTGTATAAAAATTTTCGAAATTGTTTATTTTAAGGAGTGAATATAAAAGACAATACAAAAACATAAATTTTGCATAAAGAATGAAGTCGATCGGGTTATGAGTTGCCGAGATATTTATAATCTTATTTTTCCACACTCTTCGATTTTTCATAATTCTGTATTTCAATCAAATTTCAATTCAAAGATATATTTTAAGTGGAAATGAGACGCTTAATCTGACGCAGTAAACTCTTAGTTAATAAGATTATCATTTTTAGAGTTATAAGGATGTTTCTTTTACGCAGTTCAGTAATACAGCATTTAAAGTTTAGGACGTCATCAAGCGAGGATTTTATTCGAATTCCGATGCATTTTATAAATAGTTCACACATGTTTTATTTTTATATTTTATATTATGCCTATCCATGATGGGTAAGTATTATGGTGGCTTTCAACGACTAGTTTATATCTGAGTCTGTGCTTTATTGTATTTGAAATTTATTTAATTGTTATTTTAATTGTAATCTCTTAATAAAAGCTTCGGTGGAAAAGTGTAAACATTAAGATAAATATTTTGCTATAGATATTAAGGAAACGACGATTATTTTTTATCGAGAGTAGTGTTTATTCTTAAAAAATATTTTTGTATTGACATGTTTTTCGGTTGATCATATTCCGTTAATTTACGAGAATTTCCGCTTCATTTGTTCATTTTGCTCAAAACGGAAGAAAACGAATCAATCTAACGTAAAAATTATCTCCAATACATAATGTATTGCATATACCGTACAATGCATGTATAGTACATTATTTTTAATTTTACACTATTAATATATCTATCTATATACAGGGTGATTATAAAAAAAACTATCCCGATATATGAGCCCCTAATTATCATACCGTTCACAGAAACTGGATGAAAGTTTTGTTTAAAGTATTTTGAAGTATGCGCTCAAGAATCATATGAAAAACAACAGTTAAACTCTAACAGTTACGGTTACAGTGACAAAACTTCGAAAATTGCAAATAGAAACACCTACTTTTTAACACTTTCCAACATAGTTGAAAAGTGTTTATGAATTCGGTTTGTCTGTCTGTCTGTCTGCCGTCTGCCTGTCTGTCCGTGCTCTAACTCGAGTAAATATATCCGGATAGTCATGCAATTAATATATGTTATTGAGGTTTACTATAGCATGTTCGGTATTGAAAATGAAGTGTGTAGCACTTATACTTTTTTTACAGGGGCACTCAAAAGAATTCCGTTCCATTATGGTTTACGGGGAAAATCCTTTTCAGTGCATTTTAATGATGTGACACTATTTCAAATATATTGAAATTGATATACATGACTGAAGTACATTAGAAGATGGTTACTACCGAACATGGTACATTTAGCACTTATAATTATTTTACAAGAAAACTGAAAAGAATTCCATTACACTATGGTTTAATGTGGAAAATCATTTGCGGTGCATTTTAATCCTGTTGCACTATTACAAACATAATGAAATTGATATCAATTTCTGATATGCACTAAGGCATGCTTTCTGTAGAATATGGGGTATAAAGCTTTTTTTCTTTCGTTTACAGTGGCACACAAAAGTATTCTTTTACATTAATGGTCTACGGAGGAAAAACTGTTTGTATTTTAATTATGTTACGCCATTTCAAATATAATGAAATTGATATACATTACTGAGGTTTACTACAAGATACTTGTTTTTATTAGAATGTGATCTTCATAGTGAAAACCCATAAAAAAGCGATGGAACGGTACCGGTAGTTCGAAAATCACCGGCACTAGACAGACAAAGAAGAAAGGTGAAAACAACCAATAAAGAACAGATAAGCAACAGAAAGTAAAACCTTTTATTGTTCAGTGCTGTCCACCATCATGTCCACCGCATGCAAACTGCCATCGTGTGTGAAGGGGTACATTTGTAAACACAATAAAATGTTTTGTTTTCTGTTGCTTTTCTTTCCTTATTGGTTGTTTTCAATTTTCTTCTGGGACGGTACCAGGAGTTCGAAAATCACCGGCACTAAACAGACTAAGAAGAAAATTGAAAACAACCAATAAGGAAAGAAAAGCAACAGAAAACAAAACATTTTATTGTGTTTACAAATGTTCCCCTTCACACACGATGACAGTTTGCATGCGGTGGACATGATGGTGGACAGCACTGAACAATAAAAGGTTTTACTTTCTGTTGCTTATCTGTTCTTTATTGGTTGTTTTCACTTTTCTTCTTTGTCTGTCTAGCGCCGGTGATTTTCGAACTCCTGGTACCGTACCAACGCTTTCTTATGGGTTTTCACTATGAAGATCACATTCCAATAAAAAAAATAGGTGTTGCCACTTGAAAATTTCGAAACTTTGTCACTGTAACCGTACCTGTTAGAGTTTAACTGTTGTTTTTATATGAATCTTGAGCGCGTACCTCGAAGTACTTTAAACCAAAATTTCATTCAGTTTTTGTGAACGATGTGATAGTTAGGGGCTCATAGATCGGGATATTTTTTTAATAATCACCCTGTATACATTATCACATTATTTATAATAAAAGTAGTGAAATAATAGTTCCTCCTTAAGAATGTCCTCCAACATTAGTTGCATTTTAGTCAAAGCATAGGATCATTCCGATAGCACTGTTGCATCCACTTTTCGAAACAGTTTTAAAAACGTAATTTTTGCCTATGTACTTTTCCTCTCAAAAATACTGAAATTTCTCGAGCCTAAAATCAAAATTTCCTAAAATTTTTCAGTCAAAAATGGATTTTTCCACAAAAGACAGAAATTTTTTTTCACAGAAAAATCACAGGGGTGTTTCGGCAACTTTCTGCTATAGTATTTTTTTATGTTTTTGACGACATTTGTTTTAGAGTGTTGCTTATCAGAAAATTCAAAAGTATAATATGCGTCATAATGAAGAGAGGAAAGCATTTTCAACTAGATAAAATATATCTAATGGTTTGAGTATCATAGTTGAGATTTTTTCCAACAGAGCGAAAACAACTTTACTCTGTTCATTATGACCTAATTACATGGCATTACAGGAGTTTCCGTGCTATTTCAGAGTCATCATGTAAAATGCTATAGTTATAGCTCGGATGAATGAAATTAGCGCAGCAGTTTGCAGCTTTGTCCAACAAATAAGAGTGAAATATGCCAGCCAGAATATCGTCGGGGTAGCTCAGTAGAGACAACGTTGTTACGGCAAACCAAAGTACCCAGGTTCGAGTCTTGGTCCCGGTATGTTTTCGCTGTGTTGGGAAAAATCTCAGCTATGATACTCCAACCATTGGGTATAATATGCGTTTGTTAATAACTAGTTAGCCAGTAAATGCATTTTATATATACCTATAACAGCTTATATAATATACCTATCACATTTTCGTTTTTACATATTTACTCATAATGTAACAAGCAAAATTCAAAATAAAAATAAAATTTGTTTTAGAAAATATTGAATCTTGATGTTACACTCTGAACCGATGCCTAATGGTCGAGATTGGAATTCTTAACAAAATCTTCCTCAGTCTAAACGTAGGTTTCAAACAATCATTTTCATAAAATTAATCGTTAATTTTAACAACACTATGTAGGCAGAGAAATTACTTGTCAGGAATAATATTTAGAATATAACATACATTACGTTTATTTCTAAATTAATTCGAAGACTAATTATCATGAGAAGGAAAGTTCTGTTTCGCTTTATTTTATCGCTTATTAAACCTTATTAAGCAGCTGCTAAAATTAGAATTCACTCGTAACAAACCCCGTTATTTCTCATTTTGTTACTTCAAGCTTGACAACAAGGCTTTATGAATTGTTATATTTAATAACATCAAGTGAAAGAAACTACAACAAATAATTATTCAAGTATTTATTGCTTACCGTAAGCAACTTATAATTTTCAATTACCTTAGAATTTTATTGGATACGCTCTTTAATATTCTGATTATAAGTATTTTAATATCCATTAAAAGTATCTTCTGATTTATTCAAGTGTTCCTAGATTTCGATAATGACATCATTAATTTCTAATTTGCAATGTGTTGATTCATAATTATGGCTGTAATACATAACATGTAATATATGCAGATGGCTGTTGACTTCTACCTAATAATTACTTCTGCATGATGGGAGCATTGTATTGTTATTGTTATTTAAACTTCAATATGATAATTTCGACTGTATATCTTGTTAATGGAAGGGAAAGGAGTTATAAGAAAATTGAGAACACGATTTTAGTTTTATGATTGAAAATTGCATCATGTGATCGTAAATCTTATCACTATGATTGTATACATTCTTATCTGCATTATTAATCAAATGAGATGCGTTTAAACTAACAAAATAAATTTCGATCTTGTATTATTATCACATCCTTTACGATTTTGTGAAAAAAAAAAATTTATCATCACAACGACAACACTGAGAAAAATGACACTTTCAAATCTAAGTAAATCGATGCTTTCATTTTGCTGTGAAACATTTTGTTTCAAATAGGACGACCCAATGCTTTAATTTCTAAAATACAAGAAATACTCAGAATGTTGATACATGTACATACGCAAAACTGGGCACATGGAGGTCCATTTATACTCATTTTTGAAACATAGACATACTCAAAAATGAGCACATAGAAGTCAGTTCATACTCATTTTTGAAACATGGACCTACTCAAAAAGGAGCACATGATGTTTTATTCTTGAGTGTGTGCATGTTTTCAGAAATGAGTATGGACACGTTTCAAACTTGAGTCATTTTGATTCGGAGCCATTTTGACTATGCAACATACTCAGATTTGAGTATTTTTTGCTCAGTTTTGAAAATGTCGTTTTTAGAGTGAACGTTTAGCCGTTTATATCGTTTCAGTTGCCATTAGTTTTAATCTATTGAAATCGAGAAATAACTATTTCACTCTATACGGCACCTGAAAAAAAAACAAAAAAAAAACATAAAAATATTTAACTTTTTGAGACCCAAGCTCATATTTTTGAGAAAATTTTACAATTTTTGAGATTTATGTTTCTTTTGAGTGTTGAAAGCAATACATATTTTCAATTATTTTAAAAAATTGAAAATACTTTGTTTGTTAGCGTGTCCAATAGAATGGACATTGGGGTCTTAGTCCTGTAAAAAACTTGCTATTGAATTAAAGGAATCCAAATGTAAAATTCTTAATATTTGAGAAAAACTAATGACACAAAATTGAATTCTACGTAAAAGAATGATACAAAATTTAATTAGATACCAACTAATAATAATAAGCGTTTTAAAAAGTTCATTACCCGTAAAAAAATAAATAGATGAACCTGAAATTCAGTACTTTTTGGTCTACTTCTATGTACTTTATGTATGTTATGTATGTTATGTATGTTTTTTCAGTGCTTCTGCAAGTCAATTATTAATTATAATTAAACGAATATACGAATACAAGTTGCATTTCATGCGCACAACCTTATTTTATATTATAATACTTATCAAGTAAGATAAGATCGCTACATAGGCTTAAAAAAAACCCCAGATTTTTAAACAAAACACTCAAAAAACAGCATCAAGTTCTTATTTCGACAAACTTTTCTATCATCAGAAGTGTGTTTTTATAGTTTATACGTCACTTCTAAATATCGCATAAATTCAATTTTTGAATCATTAAATAGAAAAGTGTACTCTAAATACAAAACATGTTGATCAAAGTACTAATTTTCCGAATAATAATAATAATAATAATAATAATAATAATAATAATAATAATATTTTATTTTGTTTTTTAACTCTTCTCAACACCAGTCATTTTTTTTTTGTTAGAATAATGATAATTAGTGGCACAGCTGCCACAATTGGCAAATAAATGCCAAGAATAAATGTAAAAGAAATCAAAATGAGCTTATTTATAATCTTATACTGTTATCTTTGAATATATTGTCTTTACAATTTTGTTGTTATTTAAATATGATTAAATTTATTAATTCTATGAATAGCATAGTAACAGAAAAAAATACAAAAAATAGTTACAAATAGTAAAACACATAATAATAAAATAGTAAAACACATAATAAAAGCTTAATTCTAAGTATCTGAATTTACCAAATGCTGCAAATAAAATATTTCACTAAATATTTTTTTTATTTATTTAAGAAAATATATTATCTACTTCTATATCTATTATTTATTTCAATACTGTCTTGATTTTTAAGTAAAAACTAATGCCTTTCTTCAGTATACAACAACAACTGATCAAGAAACAACGTCCAATAGAATGAACATTAAATGTTTTTTGGTTAATTCTCTAAAATATACATTAAATTACTTAAACTGCGATGTCATTTCATTGATACAACATTTAAAATTCGATTTGTGTAGCATTAATATCAAAATACTTTTTAAAAATATATAAAATTAGAGTTGAAACTGTCTGCTTACCTTCAACAGTCTTTTTCTTGTTCTCTGCCACTTTCAAATGATTAAAATACATATTTAGCTGCATTTTTTTTATTATTTCGGTGCACAGGTAGCAGCACTAGACTATCTAATATAATGGACAGCAAGTATTTACAAGTTCGAACTGAAATTAAGTATTTTATATAAAAAATAAAAATGTCCAATAGAATGGACGCAGGGTCTGAAGAGGATATATTAAAGTGGTTTCAAATTACCTACACTGCTAAAGATGTTAACCCAAAGTTAAATTATTCAATGGTGTAAAGTACTTAGATGAATTGCAATACCGTTCTACTTAACTTTAAAAAAAAAATATTTTTCGTGGATCAACCTCGAAATTGATTTTAACTTTCACCCAAAAATGTAGCAATTCAATAGTCAATCAAAACAAATAGTTATATGCCCTCTCAATATTCTGCTTTAGAGCACGATGATGTCCATCTTAAAAAAAATCTTCTTCGTGGATCAATCTCAAAAATGGTTTTAATTTTCAACCAAAAATATAGCAATTCAATAGTCAATCAGAACAAATAGTTATATGCCCTCTCAATATTCTGCTTTAGAGCACGATGATGTCCATCTTTTAAAAAAATCTTCTTCGTGGATCAATTTCAAAAATGATTTTAACTTTCAACCAAAAATGTAGCAATTCAATAGCCAATCAGAACAATGCCCTCTCAATATTCTGCTTTAGAGCACGGTGATGTTCATCTGAATGGCTAAGGGATAGAACGCAGGCTGCAAATCAAGAGGTCTGAAGTTCGAATCTCATTTAAGGCTTGGATGTTCCTTGTATATCTTTGAAAGAAATTTCCTGGTCTGTATCGTCCTTACTTTCAAATCAAAAGATCGGACAATCCCATCACCATTATCGTTTTACAGTTTATTCTATAAGATTATTGTGTCAACATGTTACTAGTTCATGGTTCAACATTTTACAAATTAATCGTTCAACCTACACAAGTTTGCGGTTCAACTTAAAACAAAGTTATGATTCAATATTGTACTATTTTTTACCATCTAGTGGTTGCAGTTACCACAGCACCGAAATTTGGTTTAACCTATCACGAAATTTTTAACGTCGTACTTTCAAATCATTTACGTCACACTTTTAACACAGTTGTGAAAAGTTTTAACCGTCATCTTTCAGAAATAAATAGTTGAAAATCTATGTATTTTTTAAAATTATATTATTGTAAATAGGGGTAAAAAATTGTCCAGTTGAAACATGCTTAAACTCTTTGGTTGAATGTAAAACTCAAAGAAATTATAAGAGGATTTCTAGATATTAATTTGTCGACAGACGATTTTTGCTGTTTAAAATGAATAAACCGAATTCATAGTGATTGAATACGTGAAAATATGTTTTTACTTCATTAAATTTCCTTGAAAAAAAAAAGGAACTTAATTAAGATTTTTTTTCACCACCTATTTAAATTGAAAATAATTTATATTTTTATTTTTAATGAGAAAAATGGTGTTAAAAAAATGTAACCCCATTATTTCTCCTTTCCACCATTTCTTCATCACGATGGAGTTATTTAGTTTAACCATTACAGATACTTCTTTAACTAGTCGAATGTGCCAATCACAAAACTTTCTTCTATCTCACGCAGGTTTCGCATACACTAAAAAGAATCAGCACGAATTTATATCGAGGTCTAACTGAATCTAAAGTTTTATTAAACACCGTGCATTAGTTCTTCAGATAATACTATTGCTGAAATCTTGTAAATTCTGCAAAATGCAGCATAGCAACGCCACCTGTTGGGAATTTTAGATCAAAACCTAATCAACAAAAACTTATGTCAACGTCTAACTGAATCTGAAGTTTGATGAAAACCCGTGCATTAGTTCTTGAGATATAATTATCGTGTTAATAATAAAAAAGTAGCATAGCAGCACCACCTGTTGGGCTATTTACACCAAAACGTAAGCAGCATCTACTAAGGTCTAACAGAATATGAAGTTTGATGAAATTTCGTGTATTCGTTCTTGAGATATAGATATCTTACAAATTATGAAAAAAGTGGTATAGTAGCGCCACCTGTTGGGATATCTACACCAAAACGTAATCAGCGTCTATTTATGTCAAGGTCTAATTGAATCTGAAGTTTGATGAAAATAAGTTCATTAGTTCTTGAGATAGCGCTATTGCGGAAATCGCGAAAAATGCAGCATAGCAGTGCCACCTGCTGGGCGATTTTCGCCAGAACTTATCAGCCCCTATTTATATCAGGGACTAACTAAATATAAAGTTTTATTAAATTTCGTGCATTAGTTCTTGAGATAGAGCGCCCACAAAATGTTTAGCACATACAGACAGACAGAGTCACAGACTCACAGACAGGCATTTTCTAATAACAGTCAAATCGTGTTCAGGACCTTCTAAAACGTATTAATCTGTCGAAAACCGGAAGTCGAAAATTTGCAGGAATCCAATACTTTTTTCTTGCAAAGATAGAAGAAAGTAAAAATTTGAAAATACGAGGGGTTTTCGAAAAGTAAATGTACGCAATGCCGCATATTCATTCAAAAAACTTTTAATTGATAAAATATCCATTTCAAATTACTTACTGGTACATGCCTTATTTTTGACATAGTTGCCGTCATTGTCCAAGCATTTGTTAAGTCTGGGTACAAGCTTTTGTATCTCACAGTCATAGAAGTTTACCGCTTGTTGCTGAAACCACATTTCAACTTCGAATTTGATTTCATCATCGTCGTGGAAGTCTTGCCCTGCAAGATGTTTCTTCAGGTGAAGAATTAATTGATAGTCGCTGGGTGCAAGATCCGGGCTGTAAGGTGGATGGTTCTTCATAAACATTGGTCCTACCTTCAGAGAAAGCACAACACTGTTTCGTTGCATTTTGTCGATTCATAATGTTCCCATAGAAGGAAACAACTTCTTTGCGAACATCCGCTGGACGCTCCCCTTTTGCAAGAAGAAAACGTATGACGGAACGTACTTCACATTTGACGAGATTATGCATTAACGCAGTCATTATAAACACGTGCTGCACGAAACAGACTCACCGTACAAATGACTACGAGGCAAATGTTAAATGTTCAAGATTGCAATTTGTGTTGCCAACGCGCTCATTAAAACCTTTTCTTTCTTACACTTTGAGATGTATCTTTACATTTTGAAAACACCTCGTATAAATATATATTATTATTCAGACATTAATTTAAATATCATATTTTCGAGAGTAACTATGACATATATTAGAATTTTACAAATAATCGGCGTTTTATACGTAATTCATACTATTCTAGGGGAAGTACATGTGAAGTAAAAACACAATTATATTTTAATATACAGTATGCCCACTAAAGTCCCTTGCCACCCTCTTAACTTCGGAACGGCTGCTGCTATATTCATAAAAGTGGTGTCTAGGTATAGTAAAATAGCCATGCGCTACACAATGAAACCGCCTACAGCGCCACCTGGTGGAATGCTGCGGATTTAGCATTCTTATCTCGAAAACGGAAAGAGATAAAGAAAAAGGGTGATTTACAAAGTTGTAGAGTATCATCGATTTAGTACGAAAAGACACTTTGTAAACATTAATGCGAATAGAACGGTTAAAACGCGCATTGTTTTTTTGTGATTTCCTACACTGTGACGTGACAAAACGATCTTAGAAAGAAAGAAACAACCAGTTATGAAACAGCAGGTGTGTGCGACCCCTCCACAAACATTGCAGGACATTAAACGATGCTATTACGGACGATTGCGCAACGTGTCACCATCTATGCTCCAACGTGTGCAACGTGAAATTCAAACAAGCATCCAAATATGCATTGCAGCTGACGGTGAGAAGTTTGAACATCTAAAATAAAGGTATATTATTATAACTAGTTGTTTTTTTCTTTCTAACATCGTTTTGTCACGTCATAGTGTAGGAATTCACGAAAAGACAAATGCGTGTTTTAACCGTTCTATTCTTCGCATTAATGTCCACAATGTGTCTTTTCGTACTAAATCGATAATGCTCTACAACTTTGTAAATCGCTTTTTTTCTCTATCTCTTTCCGTTTTCGAGATAAAAATGCTAACTCCGCAACACTGCAGCAGGTGGCGCCGTAGGCGGTTTCATTGAGTAGCGCATGGCTACTTTACTAAACCTAGACACTACTTTTATGAATATAGCAGCAGCCGTTCTGTAGTTAAGAGGATGGCAAGGCATTTTAGTGGGCATACTGTATAATAGATACTTCATTCATATGTACTAAAAATATTATTTCATAAAACTTCATTAATTACACTTACAAATGAAGAAAATTTCTGAAAAGATTTTTTCAGAATATTTCAATAGTTAAATTTACAAACTACTTAATGAAAATAAGATGCAATGAAACTAAAAAAAACCACTTTTACGTTATTATAATAAAATTAAACTCAATTCAATTGAATCGCTTTACGGATGGATAAACGCATCATGAACGAAATTCCCGGAAAATAATTTTTTGATATTATTTTATGATTCGATATAACTTCTCGGATTTAAATTTTATGTTTTCAAGTTCTTTTGATGGTTTTTTTCATTAATTTAGCTTCCATTTCTAATCATTTTTTTTCTTTCCCTAAATGATTTACATTTCTGATTTTTTATTTATTTAAATGAAATTATTTTTTTTATTTAACTTTTAATGATTCTATACGTATGCGTGTAACATGAAAATATTAAATGAAAGAGTGTTTTTATAGTATTGTTATTAAATTAAAACGATTTCGTGCTGTAAAGAATTCATAATCTTCTTTTTAATATTTATTCTTGTAGAGATCATTTAAAAAGGAAAGTATATCTATTCCACAGCAGAAGATCATTTAAGATTTAACCATTTAAGTTGTTAGTACAGTAAAACCTCGATTATCCGACCCTCGTTTAACCGAAACTCTCCGTAAACCAACATCGGTTTCCTGACTTTTTTTTCAGCGTTTTTTTGTTACTTCATATTCCTTGTGTATGCAAAAGATCGTTTCCGAACTACGAGTACAGAAAAACATTTTGGTTCCTCTTTCTTAGCTCTCGCAAGTTCCGATTCCGGTATAAGTGTACTCTTCTACCCCCACCCCCACATCCCCTGTATACATGTCTCTGTTCTGAACAAGAACATTCCTCATTTCAAACTTTGGAAGGCCGTACTGCCGAGTACCACAACATTCGAATGTTTGCACCCTCTGATTGTAAGCAAGCTAACGGAACAAAACCGCTTTTTTATTTTTTCAAGAACAGAAATTTTCATAGCTACAGAATTTCAAAAGGGGAAGGAGAAATCAATGTCATAAACTCGCTTACTGTTCGTTTACGATTGGCACGCCTACCCTTCGTGGTCGATTGTACTCCGGTTCTATTCTTAAGTTTTTTATTTCAAAATAAATTTATTTTCATATATAATTTGAATTTAGATATTTATTTAGCAATTTAAATAGTCATAATAGCACTTCGATGAAGATGTTATATATTAAACAAGATGATTATTAATAAATTCTCGATTATACAATTTAGATTCGATTGGTTGATTGGGTTCGATTGGATTGATTTCGATTATCCGATGTAGGTTCGGTCCCAATTACGTTGGATAATAGAGGTTCTACTGTATTTCTAAGCGCAGCTGCCCCTGACAGGCCAAAACGTCAAATCAGGTATCGAAGTCTCTACACAAAGGGGAAGATCCCCCCTTTTAACAACACCACATGAACGTAATACCCCGTTCAGATTGGATATTTTAGATATCTTGGATCACAATTTTGGAACTGGTACATCCCGGAATTATAGCACCTGTTCTCACTACAAAAGTCATCTACGATAACTCTTCAAACGTCATTGAGTCTGAGATCTGAACAAATGGAAAATGTGCGGGCTAAGTTAAAACTAGCCTCAACAGCCAATCAGTTAAATCGAAGATCAACAGCCAATCAGAGTGAGTGGCAGTGGCTGTATCTCTCCACAAAAAGTTCAAACTCACTGAAAGAGTTCTCTTAGTGAATTCGTCGGTCTGAGATATTTCGGTACTTCTCTATTATCTCGTCGACCACTTTTCATAACCAAAGAGTATCGCCAAACTGTAACGCCAAATAAACGGAAGAACGTTGCCATTGGAATATCAAAATAAATAAATAAATAAAATATAAGAATTTAAGGACACAATTGTTATTTTAATGAATGAAATAACTGATAAATCAGCAAAACATAATGAAAAATACACGCGCATGTCGAATTAAAAACCACTTGATGGCGTAACAAACGCGTATAATGCTTCTTACGTCAAGTAAATGGGACTGCATTTTTGGCGTTTAATCTTACAGTTTGGCGATAGTTTTTTGTTATGAAAAGTGGTCGACGGGATAATAGAGAAGTACCGATATTTCAAATATCCGATCTGAACGTGGTAGAAGACTGATTAGGTCTCATCGTTTTTCCCATAAATTTTTACCATTCCCGGAAGATTAGTGGTAATCTTCTGCTCGGTACCTCTATACCACCTACGGATCTCTCGAGCTAAGACTTTCCGAACCACGAATTTTACATGCAAGTATATATGCTACGTAAAATCGGCAACAAAAATGAACTCTGTAGCAAATAATCGAAATATGTGAATGGCTTCATTCGATTAGTTACAGTGTGTACTAATTAATGCTATACTTATATTTTGCTTAGAGGGTCATCTTCGTATAGAAATTGTACCAAACTCAAGTATTTTCAATACCAACATCTAATTTTGACATCATATTTGGATTCCCCGGTAAATTTTAGCTTAGGATACCAAACGGGAAGTAATTCGGTGGAGTAGTTTATACTGGTTTAAAATTTGGAACTTCTTTTAAAAATGGCTAGGTTGCTAATAATATAATAAATTATACCACCTTGTAATAATATATTTCTTTTAAATGCTAAAGGAGGTAAACTAACAACATAATAAATACACAGTAAAATAACTTTTATTAGGTTGTTTGACATGTTTCGGCTCACTCCAAGCCATTTTCAAAAGCAAATGAGAATATTCCATAATTGCATGGTCTTTGAAGTTATTATTTAATGCCTAGGTTGCTATTCATATTTATTTCGAAAAATAATTTAAAAACATATATAATTTCAAAATTATTAAATTAATTATAATTATATATATATAACAAAATTAATTTTAACCTATCAGTTTTTTAATAGAAATTGATTTCTAGAAGCTTCAAATATGCGAAATTTAAGCTCATTCCCCCAAGTAGTTATGCTTAAAAGACGACCGCACGATAATCTGTTTCTCAAGGAGTTAAAAATGAATTTAAGATTAGGAGTTCCAAATATAAACCTGCATGATTACTAAACTACTTCAACAATGACTTGTCGTTTGATATCCTAAAGTAAATGTATCGCAGTATCCAAATGTGTTGCCAAAATTTTGTGTTAATATAGAAAAATGTTCACGTTCAGTGCAATTTCTGTTTGTAGACGACCCGCTAAGCAAAATTTGAGTACATAATGAATTAGTAGACGTTATTATTAATCTAATGGTACCAGTCACATTTTTATACGATGATAGTATCCGAGACACACTAAGGTAAAGCCAGGAGAAAAGGCGCGGTCGGAGAGATTGCGCACATAGAGGTTCGGGTGGAAGGAGTAGAGTGAGGGAGCAGCGATTCCAGGTAATTGTACAACAGCAGTAGTGGAGTGTCTACTTAAAAGTGCACGTTGATTGTTTTGAGCATCTAAGATAAAACATTGCTATTTTGTTTTGTTTTTCCAAAGTAAGTGCTTGAATTTTCATAGCTATTCATCAGAATTTCTATACAATGTCAGTAGTACAAAATATCTTAAACTTAAAGGATTTCTCATAAGATACTAATCTAGACTAACAATGTGAACATCAACGGTTCGTTTTAGTAGCAGCCATGCTTAAATAAAAGGCCGCGCAATCTCTCCTACCGAAATTGGAGAGTTTGCGCATCTGCTATTTAGGAGAGATGGCGCATTGTTCCCATTAATTTTCATGCTAGGAGAGATTACGTAGCTTATTAGTAAATTTGCATAAAAAAATGAAAAATGAAAATGGACTAATTTTAAGTTCAACGTGTTTTTAAGTAACTTAATGTTATTTTGTAATTTTATCTGGACGTGCTTTTTCTGATTCTTTAAATTTTTTCCCTTTAATTAAAGAAATTTAATCGTTTTTATAATTATTTCCTTTTTCTGATTCTTTAATCATTAGATTGAAATATTCACTTCCAATGCAATAATATTTGTTCACAAAAACCTTACAACAATGTCATTTAAATGTAATTATTATTGTTAACAATTTAATTGTAGTTATTATTAGTAACAATCTCTCCTACCCATGTGCGCAATCACACCAACCCTGTAAGCACAGATTGCGCAAAATAACTTTCTTGGTTTTATTACAACTGCTCTATTAAATTATAACAAAGCAACAAAATAGCAATTGAAATGCATAAAAAACAAATAAAGTAAAAATTATTCATGGAAAGTTTAGCAAAAAATTAATATTTAGATTTTTTATTGTTATTCTTTTGAATTGTGCGCAGACTCTCATAGCTTTACCTTATATAATAATTCATAACAGTATAAAGTTCTGCACTAGACATTTTTAAATGGTTTCAAATGCTTACGGTTGCTCCTATGAATAATAATATTATTATTTTACGCGACGTGATTTATTTACTGAATTTAGAAACTTACTCCACAAGTTTTTGATTGCTGGCGTTTTGGGAGAATTATTGCAGCACGGAATGTCATAAACAGCTGTACGAAATTGTTTCAGAAACATATTTTGCAGCCAAATGCGACTGGATTAGAGGACCATTTTCTATTTAATAACCATGAATTCATGAAAACAGTTCTTACTCGAATATACGAGTGTTTATTAATAGGTACGCATATATTTTGGAATATTATTTTATCCCATAGATTATAAAACAGAAAGTTTTGAAACATGGAAGATGAGTGCTTTTTCGTATAGTAGGGTAGACCGGGGCACATTTACGTGGTGTTTTTTTTTTCAATGAATTTTCTAATTTTTATGTTTTAACTTATGAAATTTTAGACATCGGGGTTTTATAAAGCAGTTAATAAAGTCAAAATTTGTGTAAAAAAAATTTTTTAAGTCCAAGTCTGTTGCATAAACTTGCCCCGGGAACGGGGCAAGTTTACGCATCAAGTGGGGCACGAATCTGTTACTCAATTAAACATTAAATGATGATTTGCAAAACTAAATAGCTTGAAAATACTAAAAAGGTTTGAGACAGTACGGAGCAAAAAAGCTTCAGGGGCACGTTTACGCAGTAAGAACGTGCGTAAAGGTGTTGCGATGTCAATGCAAAAACGTGCCCCGTCGCCATGTTTGGATTTATTTTTAACGTGCAACGAAAATTAATAACATTTCTGTTAATACAAATACAGTTCTCAAAAAAGGATAAAATTCTGCTAATGTTGATATATTTGTTTATCCTTAGCTAAATATTATTAGTTCACAATGTTTCAATAAGTTCAACACAAAATTTACTCACCTTGACAGAAAACAGGTTATCCTTTCCGCATGCTTGACCGAAGCTCGACTGACGCTCAAAAACTTGTGAGAATACCCGCTAGGGAGCAGCTTCAATCTGTCATGACTGCTTAAACGTGCCCCATGCGTAAACGCGCCCCGGTCTACCCTACATAGTAAAATGTTTGCCATTGAACCTTTTATTCGCAATTTCCTTATACAGTCAAAAATACAGAGTGCCACACTTCAAGCTAAATCAGGATATACATTCATAACCTTAATATTAAAGAAGATTTTGTAACGATATTGTCACCAGGTCTACTTTGCTTTATGTGAAATTTTATGACATCTCGAGAGGGATTGGAGATAAATAGTAATTCGGCTTGTCATGCTGTATGTACTGTTAGTTACATTCCGAAATATTCTATTGAGCCTCTATCTCAACATTATATAGACGCATATGGGCAGTAAAAATATGTGTTATTTCACATTTACAATCAATATAATGACAGATTCCTAATCCGCAATACATCCGTCCCTCGTCGCGGTTTGGCCCATCTTAAGTTGCGTTTAGAGCGATACTGATCAAGCCGTCCTGAAATGGGTATCAATCAAATCTCTTTCCATTCTTTTCGAATCATTTTGTGGTTATCTACAAAAGAAAGGGGAGTTTCAACAAAAGAAAGGGATGTTTCCCGTGCTGTCAACGGCTTCTGCTCTTGACCCCTGCCTTTTAGACACTATAAGAAAATCATAAAAGATGAAAAGGAGCGCTTCACCACACAAGAGACCACCGCACACTTAGACTGTAGTTTGATCGGTCCTTTATACTCATGATTCAACTTACATTTGTTATCAGCTGCTCACTGCCACGTGTTCAGCAGCTTGGTCATTTTATGGCGTTTCTTCTATTGTCTTCCATCATTTTCTTATGTATGATGATTTTACTTTTGTGCCAAAGTCTTTACTTTTGGGTACTTTGTCTCAATATCGGCGAATCGAGTGTCCATGTCTGACCTTAACAAAGGTGTCCGAGAGGGACATTCATGCTCTACAGGCCTGGTTTCCTCATCTGAGCAATCCCTCTCAATCAGCCAATCATTTCTTTTAATAAAAGGCCATCGTGTTTTTAACACTTCCCAACCTAGTTGAACCGTGTTTATGACTTCGGTTTGTCTGCCGTCTGCCGTATGGCCGTCTGTACGTGCTCTAACTCCCGTAAATATGCTCGGATTGCTCTGCAATTTTTATATGTTATTGTCGTTATTTATAGCATGTTCCCTAATTCAACCGAAGTGTGTAGCACTTATAGTTTTTTTACAGGGGTACTCAAAAGAATTCCGTTCCATTGCGGTGTATGGGGAAAAATCATTTGCAGTTTATTTAAATATTGTTTCACTATTTTAAACGCATTGAAAATTATATATATCACTAAGGTGCATTACAAGAAGCTTAATATGGAATAGGGTGTGCATAGCACTTATAGTTACTTTACAGGGACAGTCAAAAAAATTCCGTTACATTACGTCTATGGAGAAAAATCGTCTGCGGTTTATTAAAATAATGTTTCACTATTTTAAACGCATTGAAATTTATATATATCACTATGGTGCATTACAAGAGGCTTACTACAGAATATTGTGTGTATAGCAGTCATCGTTCATTTACAGGGACACGCAAAAGAATTCTCTACTGTCTGTTAAAAATAATTCCTGGAAGTGCGTTTAAATTACTGAACGCTATTTTAAATTTAACGCTCTTTTTGTCTATTACGTGGTGTGTATAAGTTCTGCAGATCTACAGGGAAGCACAAAAGTTCGCGAACACATTTCCGTTTATTAACAGAAACTCCAGAAGGAGAATTTTAAACTGAGCTACGCGTTTCATAACTGAACTAAAATTTAGCATCCTATGTAGTATCTATACAAATCTATAGATCATATACAGGGCTGAATAAAAGTATTCGGATATTTTTCCGAATATTGCATATGTTGGTAATTCCTGACATTATGTTTTCGTTTTCCAAATTGTTTACTTAGATGTTATCGTTCAGCTTATTAAACGGTACCGATTTGTAAAATTATTTTGGAAGCGTTGGAAAGTGCTACATAATCTATGCTTGACGCGTGATTTTTCGTTCTTGTTTTTAAATAATTACGATGAATAAATAAATAAATAAAAATAAATTTATACATTTAAGGCATTACAATCGAAATCTAAGCGCCCTCAAATGAAATAGAATTGTTCTGGATGGGTATTAAATTCCGCACAATCATGATATAAAAATACAGATAAAACAAATAAAATAAACTGAAAATTATGTTAACAATGAACTTGAAGGTCCCAGAATAATTAGAAAATGCTTGAATGACAATTTTTTACTCAAGCAGCTCGTTAGATATTATTAAATAAAAATGCATTAAACATTATTGACAGGCTTAGTGTAACAAAATGAGAAATAATGAGTCTGCAAAGAAAGGTGTCTACTTTTAGGTTCTTCTAAGTGAGGTATGTTTAAATGACAATCATTAAAATGGGACTGAATATATCATTTTTCAATATCTATTCTTCAAATTAACTTAAAGATATGTTTATAGTGTACTTCTTTCAATGCTAAAAGGTGTAAAATAGAAACTTTATAAAGAGTAAAATAAGTTTTATTAGAATGTTGACATGTGTCGGCTCCATCGGGGCCACTATCAAAACAAATTATAATATAATATAATTGCACGGTCTATAAAGTTATTATTTCAAACGCCTTCATTTAATTTTTCACGTATTTTTTTAGGTAGATTTCTTAAGAAATACTACCTATTACATTCTCCCCTAAGTTGGAATTTTTGAAAAACTTTTGCAGATCTACGCCGATCATGACTCCCAGAACTCAAAACCACACCCCCACTTAAAAACTTTATCTATCTATCTATCTGTGTCACTTTTTTATGGACACGATAGCTCCCATAATTCTGCACAAATCTCTTCCAAACTCATACATAAAATCAAGGGGAATAAAATCTCGGTCAAGTTCGTTAATGGACAAAATCGGACCAAAGGGAGGGAAATGGGGGGGGGGAGGGCTTTTTGTGAAAACAGAAAAAAATCCATAATTTCTTAATTAGGATTCGTATCGAATCCGTTTAAAGTTATTATTACTTCTAGGAAAAGGGCCGAAAATTTATGTATGACAGATTTTTTATATCATTAAAAATGGCCCCAATGAGGGGAAGAGGTGTTTTAGAAGAAAAAAATTCGTAACTTCGTCCATTCAGAAGATATCAAATCTGCTTAAATTTATTATAAATCCTCTTAATATTATCTAAAACTTTTATATTGACAAGTTTTTTATAAGACCAACCCTTATAGCAATAAATAAATAAATAAATAAATAAATAAATAAAAATCCCTGCCGGCTCCGCCTGCAAACAAGCTAGGTTGCGTTAGGTGCAAACAAGTAGCGTTTCCAAATGCCGCATCATGGCAAAAAGGTCATTTCTTCCACAATTCCCAACAAACAGGCGCCCCACGGTCTGCGTCTTCGAAATCTACCTGTGCCTGTAGGCCGAGCCGTCAGGTATTTTTCAAATTACACACGTTAATTTTAATTTTTACTTTGATGCTTATTTCCATATTTGTAACCATGGAGTAACTTGATAGTGTTTATAGTGATACAAAATTTATTATTGTCGGAGCAAAGCTCCGGCTTCCCATGAAAAATTACACTTTTGTGTACACGATAGCGGCCAAAATATTTGCTGCATTGATACCAAAATTGGACTGGAAGTCGGTAGTGCCAAAATCTCGCCGGGGATTGAAAAACAGAAATATTCGTCAATTCTAACGCCTGGAATCGTCTGCTCTAGAATTTTCCATTTCCCCATAGAGATAACATTGCGATTGTTTGAATTAAATAAAAAGAAAATTGAAATAATTTATATTGTTGCCATTTTTTATCATGAAAACTTATTTAAATAACAATATACTCGGAAACAACCTTTTAGTAAAAGCTCTTAATCTCGGTCGCATATATTTTACTTTTATATATTTTACATATATTTTACTTTTCTGAAATAAGGACCCCATACATTTTTATCTTAAAACACGTGCAATGAAGTTTAAATCGTATTAAGTACATGAATTTAGTTTTTTTTAATCGAACTCAGCAATTGGTGTAATTAAACTTTTTGTTTCCATTTCAAAATATTTTTTTTTCTGTTCATTCAAGCTTATTGTATAAAAGAAGTATGAGAGTAAATCTGTTTATTTTGATATAGTCCAGCCAATCCAGGATAAAAAAAATATATATATATATTAAGAAACATTTTATATATGAACGGATTATATGTTTTTATTATATAGAATTTGCAAGGATGCCAGTTAAGAGAAAGCAATCAGCTGAAATGAGAGGAATTGCGAATCGTAATTCAATGCGGAGAAGTCGCACAAGTCAGTTACCTTCAGATTTTTTGCCGAGTACCGGTATACTGACAACTCAAATGAATGAAGCAATCAGGTTTGATAGAGAGGTATCGCAAATCACCTATGTGTCCTGTAATACGTGTCACAGAGCTTTCCCTGATATCATATTAAATACTGCTGCGCTCTGCCAGACATGCAAGTGTAGAGACGGTGCTTTCAAGTTTTCTGCCACTAATTCGATGGACCCAGGTCCAGTTCCTATTTGTCTCAAAGATCTGAGCTACATTGAACAAATGATGATCGCTCAAATACATCCAGTGGTTTCTCTTTACCGTATACGAGGCTCACAGTATGCATACAGTGGAAATGTAATCAGCTTTAAACAAAATTAAATGAAAAGAGTTTTATTTCGCGCCTGCCTGTCAATCCTTCAGATATGACTTCAACTGTGTTAGTGACAAAAGATACTTTATCAGGATGTGCAGAGTTTTCTGTTCGCTCACAACGCCTTCTAGAAGCACTCAGATGGCTTAAAGCTCACAATCCTTATTATTCAAATATCACAATTGATGAAGATTTGATCGCTACATTACCTGAGAATGGTGACGTATCTCAAATGTTACCAACAGCAACCGATATTACTGAGGATATTGATACTTTGAATGAGGAAATAAGGCGCGAATCATTTAGACCACTACTTGAACCAGTAGATCAAAACAACTTAATAAATGACGCAATTCGTGTGCCTCACATTTCATTAAATTCACAGCCTATCAACGAATTTCAAGAAGAGGGTCACATAGCACGTGCTTTTCCTCATCTTTTTCCACATGGTACAGCTGACTTGCGACAACCTCGTCAAAAAGCAGTCTCTCCTGATGAATATTTTAAGTTCCTAATGAAGTATGAAGATGGGCGATTTGCTAAAGACCCCCGATTTCGCTACTTTGCCATGAATTCAATTCTTCGGTGGCAGTCTTTAGCTAAAGGGCGTTTTTTCGTTCAACGAAATAGGTTTAGCAATAAGACGGTAGAGCACTAAGACACTAGACATGACTAACGCTGAAAATGTAGCAGCCGTAACAGCATATTTTGAAAAACTATGCAGTGCTGTTAATCCTGACAAGGACGTCCTCGTAAATGATATACACCACTGTCGAGTTCGCTTTTCGGACATTTCCAGTGAAGATCGTGAAAAAGATCTCGCTCAGCTCTTAAATCAAGTCCAACGTCACACAAGACATGGAAATTATTACCTAAGGAAAAAAAGAGGTACAAATAGTTATAGCTGCAGATTTGGTTTTTCCAAAAGCAGAGTGCGACTCTCCAAAGCTTCAAGTAGAAAATGGCATAATTAGCTTTTTGCCAAAAAGAAACGATTCTGAAATGAATACCTACAATTGCTTCGTGTCACAAGTTTGGAGAGCTAACATGGATTTCAGTCCTATTGCATCAAAGGATGCGGTTTTGCATTACATTGCCAAATATGCCTCAAAATCAGAATCAGCTTCTGTTCCTTACAAGGAATTGTTATCTGAGATTTTAAATAAGATGAATGAAACAAATCCAGCGGTTCAAGCAGTCCAAAAACTTATTTTGTCTTCTGTTTCTGAAAGGGATTACTCAGCCCAAGAGGTAGTACACATATTAATGGGATGGCCAATGTATCACAGTAGTCGGGAAGTAGTTACAATACGGCTTCATGATAAGAACTGGGAAGAAATCAACTTTTCAAGCGACGGAAGACCATCAAAAAGCATGCTTCAGAAATATTGCGCGCGGCCGGAGAAACTTACTTCCTGCACGCTTCTTAAGTTTGCAAAATCTTTCTCAGTAAGAGGAGTCGATTATCACCAAAGAAGAAAAGATGCAGTTTTCAGAGTTTTTCCTCTTACATCACTCAACCACGACCCAATTCTAGCCGAAGAATACTATAGGCAACAAGTATTACTCAATTATCCTTGGAGAGGTAATTCTGACTCTTTATTGCAAGAAGGCCTGCCGTCTGCGTATCACTCATGGGAGGAAGCATTCAATGATCTAAATATTGATGCACACGAAGAAATAAATTTTCCTGCTGTTAGCAGTACACATGAGACAGAAATCCTGCAAGAAGAATACCGCGAGATTGATCCATATATCGCAGCAGCTGCCATAGTTCCTGTGCACACAAACGAGGATACCTTGGGGCAACGCGTGATTGATCATACATGTGAGTGGAAAAGTGAGAGTTACAAGTACCCTGTTTGCAATTTTACTTCATTTTTAAATTACTGTAAAGAACAACAACTTACAGTGCACCAAAATTACGATACGTCTGAGATCAGATTTACAGATGAGCAGCAAAAAATACTTCACTTATGCACGCAACAGCTTTCGTCTTTGCAATCAATATTTATAAATTGCCCTAAACGTACTTTTATTATTGGGAAAGCCGGAGCTGGAAAAAGTACGGTAATAAAAGAAATTCGTAAAAGAGTTACCGAGCAGTTAGGACCGGAAGCTATTGTGGTTTTGGCTCCAACAGGTGCTGCTGCAATTAATGTCGAGGGCAAAACAATTCACTCTGCACTAAAAGTACCAACATGTTTTAAATCGTTTGCTGATTTAGGAAGTGAAGCAGCAAGAAATCTACAGCTCAGCATGAATCCAGTTTCATTTCTCATTATTGACGAATTTTCAATTATCGGATGCCGTCTGATGGCTGCACTTGAGCAAAGATGTCGCGAAGGTAAACCAGACAGCATTGAACCTTTTGGAGGCTTATTTGTTTACCTGATTGGAGATATTAGGCAACTACAGCCTGTAAAAGACACACCTCTATATAGGAGACATTCTATAAAAGACATTTTGGCTTTACGTGGACAAACAGTTCTTAAGATGTTTGAAAAATGTTTCACCTTAACAAAGTCAATGAGACAAAGAGACGATCAGCAAATACAGTTTAGAGAGACTCTTGATTCGCTTTCCGTAGGCGAAGTTACAGGAGACCAATACGTATCCCTTATGCAACGACGTAAAGCTATACAGCCTCCGGCTGAACTTGAAAGATTTCAAGATGCCATACGCCTTTTTCCCACAAACAAGCAAGCTGAAGAACATAATCAAGAAGTACTTCGTAAATCAAAATGGCCAGTGGCAAGAATATTAGCAGACCACAATAATTAAATAGCAAGATGGAGTGAAGATGAGCACGCGTATGGACTTCAGGCTGAACTTTTTTTAGCAATTGGATGCAGAATTATGTTGCGTACCAATCTGTGGACAGAGGGAGGAATTGGTCAACGGTGCACTTGGTACGGTAAAAGATATTGTCTACGGACCAGGATTACGGCCTCCAGGCTTGCCACAGGCAGTAATGGTTCATTTTGATGATTATCGGGGACCATTTCTCACTGAAAGACTTTTTCCTGTCACACCTATTGCAAAGTCTTGGAAAGAAAACAATGTCTCATGCTCCCGTACTCAGTTACCTTTAACAGTTTCATACGCTGTCACCATACACATTTCCCAAGGTTTAACTTTGTCAAAAATAGCTGTGGACATTCGTCAAAAGGAGTTGTCACTTGGAGCAACTTATGTCGCGTTTAGCAGGGTTCGTCGTTTAGAGGATGTTCTGATTGAAGTGCCTTTCGCAAAGGATAGGCTAGACCAAATTAGAAGAATGGGGGCACTTGCTGATAGATTAGCATTTGAGCAGTATCTGAGGCAACTGTTGACCGAATAAACACTTGAAGATTCAACAGCTGTTATTGTAAATTTTCTTTTATACTATTAAACAGTAAATATAAAAATAAAAAATATATATTATATATTGTTAATGTTATATTTTATGTTTATCCCACTCAATGCTCCGACATTTCGGCCTGACGGATTCTAGTTATTATTATCATTATTATTATTATTATTATCAGTATAAGTAATTGATATAATTGCTTTAAAATAGATTTTGCTGTTATAAAAGTAGAAATTTTGAGTTAAGATGACTACTTTATACATTGTTTTATAAGAAAGAAGTATCAAATCGAGCTCTAATAAAAGTACTAAACTCGTGGTGTACAATCCAAATCAAAAATTTCATCGGAAATTACCCAGAAACGACAAATTTCGACCCGAATTAGATTCCTGCTCGGATCAGGTATAATCCGACCCAATCACAACAAAATAATTTTCCTCAATCCTAACCCGACACGAAACTGACACACAGCACCTTGTTCCGAACCGGTCCGTCTGACCAGACCGGTCGTACCTTGACCTGTAGTGTGGTCACAACACAGTGGCCACTGAGCTATCGGACTGTTATAGAATATATGTACTTTTTATTATACAATACTTCGTAAAAATGTTTATGAAAATAAATTTTTGAGTTCATTTCTTAATCATTTTTATTGAGTCTTTACCATTAACGTAAAGTGCTTAAGAAAAATATAAATTTTCAATTCAATAGATTAACTTAAAAGAAGAAAGAATAATTAAATAAAAAATATGAATTAAAAGAAGAATGGTTAATTAAAAGAAGAAAGAAGAAGGATTAATTAAAACAGTAAAGTAAATCTAAATTTATATTAATGTTACATTTTTGCATAGAAACATTAATGAAACTGGAATCGGAAAGCAATAAATAATCATTTTATTAACAGATGATTTTTTGGGGGGGGGGGCAAAAAAAATTATTTTTTGTCTTTATTGTATGAATTTTTGTTCTTTTTTAAACGATTATTGAGAAGAGAGCTCGAATAGTTACTTCTGTTTCCCATTTTCCAATATGCAAATAATGTAGGTGAATAAGATGTACAATTACTTTGTGTTTAAAGTTCCCATTATATACTTGCTCATAATTTGTTTTTTCTAATTGCATTAAAAACATCAAATTCTCATTTTTTTTTTAAATCTGAGAATCTAAAAATTGTTTCATAAAAAGAAATAATAACCGGAAAAATTATATACTTTTATTAAAGAAATAAAAAAAAAGGTAAGAATAGGTGTTTATGTAACTCGAATACGACAAATGTTGACCCGAATTAAAATACTACACGGGTCGGGTTTTATCCGAGCAAGATACATTAAAATAATTTATGTCGATTCGTAACACGACCCAAAAGTGACACACATCAACCTGTTCTTTATCGGTTCCTACCTGCATCGCACCAGCCGCAGCGCAACTAGCTGACCAAGGCCTATATATAACATGTGCTTCTTATTTTTTGAAAAAATCATTAAAATATTTTGTAAATATGTTTATTAAAATAAATCTTTGAGTTTACTTCTCAATCATTGATTTAATTTTTTTGGTACTTCTCTATTATCCCGTCGACATAACAAAAAACTATCGCCAAACTGTAACACCAAATAAACGGTTAACGTTGCCATTGGAATATCAAAATAAATAAATAAATAAAATATAAGAATTTAAGGACACAATTGATATTTTAATGAATGAAAGAACTAATAAACCAGTAAAACATAATGAAAAATACAGGCAAATGTCGAATTAAAAACCCCTTGATAACATAACAGACACGTATAATGCTTCTGACATCAAGTGACAAGGGAATGCATTTTTGGCGTTTAATCTTAAAGTTTGGCGATAGTTATTTTTTATGAAAAGTGGTCGACGGGATAATAGAGAAGTACCATTTTTTTCTCTCATTTTGCATTGAATTTTTACTATGAAAGTAAAGTGCAAGTGAAAAAAAATTTTTTTTTGATTCAGTAGACTAATTAAATGAAGAAATAAAATCTGAATACATTTAAAGTTATATTTTTGCATAGAATCATTAATGAAAAGGCAATCGCAGAGCGATAAATAATTATTTTATTAACAGATGATGTCGCTTTGACGACAGACTTTCTTTTTGTTTATTCCATGAATTTCTAATTAATTATTTATTTTATTTATTATTATTATTATTATTATTATTATTATTATTATTATTATTTTGTTTTTAAGAGTGTGCTAGAATAGTTGCTTTTATTTTCCGTTTTCTGTATGAGATTAATATAGGAGAATAAAAGTATTTCTTAAAATCACCTTTCTATAATTATCATTGGGTTTTTTTATATAAAAGAAAAAAAGTGTATTAAGAGCCTGAAATTCGTAGCAGATTTTTTTTTTCAACCACTGAATGTAAAAATTACTTTATATAAAGAAATGATAAAAAGATAAATTACATATTTTCATCAAAGAAAAAAAAAGCAAGAATGGGTGCCTAATTATTAACAGATTATGTCACAAAGATTTACTTTTTCTTTATTCCATGAATTTGTAATTAATTATTTATTTTTATTATTTATTTATTTATTTATTTATTTATTTTTGAAGAAAGTGCTAAAATAGTTTCTTTTGTTTTCCATTTTTCTGTATCAGATTAATGTAGATAAATAAAATGTATTTCTTAAAATCCCCTTTCTATAATTATCATTGTATTTTCTTTTCTTTTTTTATTGTATTAAAAGCCTCAAATTCGTAACAATATTTTTATTTTTAACCACTAAATGTAAAAATTATTTTATATAAAGAAATGATAAATTATATGCTATTTTCATCAAAGAAAATAAAGTAAGAATGGGTGCTTAATTAATGAGAAGGAAGTGTTAAAAGAACGTGGAAAGATCATATATATTAATTCTCCTGTCAACATCTCTTTTTCTAAGAAAATACGAAACGCAGAACGACGAATGAGATAGCATATGAAAGGATTTTGAACAGCCTTCTGACATAGCACACTTAACATTTTTTAAAACATGTTTTTCGATTAAAAATTAAATCAACATTGCTTTCATAAATGAAATGAAACGTTTTCTGAAATCAGTCTTGCAACAAAAATATAATACTGCATTATCAGATAACGTCATCTTATAATGCAATCAAAATACGATTGTTAATTTATTTCTTGCGCGTACTTTTGGAAAAAATATGGAGCTTTTAATCGGGTTTTTATTTTATTTTTACGCGTGCGTCATCTACTGTTTATTTATTTTCTTTGTTTAATCGTGCCTGTGTATATGCGTATTGTATCGAAGCACCGATAGGTTACGTAATTTAAGGATTATCTTCCAATTAGATATACATTTCATTAGGATTTACAAAAATTGTAAGTTTTTATTTTTTAATAACTCATTAAGCTGTTAAGATGCCAGGGAAGTCTGACGTCACTTAAATGATTGCCGGACCAAAACTTGGACATCCCATGTTTCATTTCTTATATAGGCTTGCAAAAAGTGGTGTACTAAATATTTATTTGTGTATTTAAAACATTTCTGGAACAGTTTTGCAAAATCTGAGGAAATTCATTCATATGACTTCACTAAACGTCTGATTCAGTGTTCAATTTTTTATAATTCAGTTTTTTTTCAGTACAGGGTTCTTGGCAAAAAGTTTTCTGGCAATCTATTCCCATTTTCTTATACACAAGCAATTATCATATATATGATATCTGTTGTCAACATCCCCTTTTCTATTCACATACAAAACATACAATGATGAATAAGGTATGATTAGAAATTGTTTTTGAACAAGTTTCTGACATAGTACACTCACATTTCGTTAAAATGCGGTTTTTTTTGTTTTTTTTTAAATTAGTTAATTAAAAATTAATGCTAAAACTTGCGAAAGCTTCGCACGGGTCCTTCTGATAAAATTAAAATGTCAACAATTATATTTTATCTCAAAAATATGTCAAAAGATTTTTTTTTCGTCTTCAGGATACAATTGGCACGTATTGATAGGTATTTGATAGGAAGAATTTGCAATCATCTTGTTTAATCACAGAACTTGAAATACTTTTCTGCTATTATGTATAATGAAAAATTCCATTGAAATCTTTTGCTAAACCTGAACGTACCCTGGTATTTCAATGAATTGTTTAATTTTAATTTAATTATAATAAAAGAAAAAGACGATTTCTTTATTTCTTTATTTATTTTTATTTATTTTATTTTATTATTATTTTTTTTTTTTTGCATAAGAAATATATCTTATTTTTATTGATATTGTGTTTCCTACACAAATCATATTTTTCTGGTAAAATGTTCGCAAATATAAATATTAGAATATGTATAAAGAAAAATTTTTGGACATTCTATCCTGATAAAAGTTAGAGTGTTGTAATGAAATATGATACAATGTACACAAATATACAGGGTATCCGAAAAGGCTGGAAACGGTCAAATAACTCGAGAAATATACATTGAAAAACGGCATTGAAAATTTATTTAGGGATATCAAAGTTGCCATTTTTCTAAAATATTAAACACGTATTTTTCCGTTTTTCAATCTGATGTATATTTCTCGAGTTATTCGAGCGTTTCCAGACATTGCAATGGTAACGAAGTTTTTTATTCAGTTTTTACTTGTTCCTTTATATATTACATATAAATTAAAAAATATCAGTTCTAAAAAATTTTATTTTACTAATTATATTTTTGTAAAATGATGATCTATTTTCTGATAAATATAAGATTAAAAATTAAATCTAATTTATCTAAATAAAGGTAAAATATAAGATATAAAATCTATATCTTACATAAAACATTTTGTTTAGTTAAAAGTTAATTTAAAGTAAAGTTTAATTAAAAAAAGTTTTTAATTCAGTCTTTACTTGTTCCTTTATATATTACATATAAATTAAAAAATATAAGAACTAAAACATTTTATTTTACTAATTATATTTTAGTAAAATGATAATCTATATTCTGATAAATATAAGATTAAAAATTAAATCTAAATTTTATAAATAAAGGTAAAATATAAAATTTATATCTTACATAAAACATTTTGTTTAATTAAAAGTTAATTTAAAGAAAAGTTTAATTAAAAAAAGTTTTTATTCATTTTTTACTTGATCCGTTATATATTACATATAAGTTAAAAAAATATAAGTACTAAAAATTTTTATTTTACTAATTATATTTTTGTAAAATGATAATCTATTTTCTGATAAATATAAGATTAAAAATTAAATCTAATTTATCTACATAAAAATAAAATATTAAATATTAAATCTATATCTTACATAAAACATTTTGTTTAATTAAAAGTTAATTTAAAGAAAAGTTTAATTATAAAAAGTTTTTTATTCAGTCTTTACTTGTTTCTTTATATAGTACATATAAACTAAAAAATATAAGTACTAAAAAAATTTATTTTATTAAATACATTTTTCTAAAATTATAATAAGTTTTTTGATAAATGTAAAAGTAAAAACTAAAACTAAATTTAAGAAATAGTTAAATCATAAAACATCAAATTCTTATTTCCCATAAAATATTTTGTAAAGAAAAGTTTAATTTTAAAAGAATCATTGAGTTTTATTATCAACATAGCATGAATGAGAAATATAAAAATTTTAGATCCAGTAATTTAATTAAACGAAGACATAGAATTGAATTTTAGTTTAATGTTATATGTATACGTCAATCACTAAAAATTAAATAAAAGATCTTTCAAAGTAAACTTAAATAAATACTAAAGCACAGAAATTTAATCTTCTCGTGAAAGAAAATAATGCTTAGGAAATGAAATCTAAATTAATGAATAGAACGTTTTAAAAGAACTTAAAAACATAAAACATAAAACTTTCAAATGATATATCATTTTAGGTAGATTTCGTAAAAAATACTACCTATTACATTCTCTAAGTTGGAATTCTTGAAAAAAAATTGCAGATCTACGCCGATTATGACTCCCATAGCCCTAAATCACACCCAGTTCAAAACTATATATATCTATCTATCTATCTGTGTATGTATCTATTTCACTTTTTTATGGACACGATAACTGCAATAATTCTGCACAAATCTCTTCCAAACTCATACATAAAATCAAGGAGCATAAGATCTCGGTCAAGTTCGTTAATGGGCCAAATCGAACCAAGGGGGGGGGGGAAATGGGGGGCTTTTTGTGAAAACAGAAAAAAGCTTCATAATTTCTTAATTATGATACATATCGAATCCGTTTAAAGTTATTATTACTTCTAGGAAAAGGGCCGAAAATTTATGTATGACAGATTTTTTATATCATTAAATTTGGCCCCCAAGGGGGGGGGAGGTTAGAAGAAAAAAAATTCATAACTTCGTCCATTCACAAGATATCAAATCCGCTTAAATTTATTATAAATCCTCTTAATATTATCTAAAACTTTTATACTGACAAGTTTTTTATAGGACCAACCCTTACAGCAAATTTAAAAAAAATTAAAAAACATATCCCTGCCGGCTCCGCCTGCAAACAAATTATGTTTCGAAATGGGCGTTTCAAAATGCCGCATCATGGCAAAAAGGTCATTTCTTCCGCAATTCCCAACAATCAGTCGCCCCACGATCTGCGTCTTTGAAATCTACCTGTGTCTGTAGGCCGAGCCGTCTGGGATTTTCTTAAAATATATATCAACATTTTGTTCTATGCATTTTCTATTTTAAATTTTATGTCACACTCATATATAGAATGACTAAATACTGAATAAAATATGCATTGGAAGTAAATGTACTTCATTTAAATGAATAAAAAATATCCAATCAAAATCTTTTCGTCAAAGAAAAAAGTGTTTAAGAAATGAAAGCCAAATTAATTATTCGAAATCATTAAAAAGCTTTAGAAACTAAAATACCACAAAATATATATCACCTTAAAAAATATCAAAATATTTTTTTTCCTATGATTTTTCTATTTTTACTTTGATGTTGCATTCACTAAACAAACACACACAAAAGAAAAAATAAAATGTACTTCATTTAAATGAATAGGAAAGTAAAAAATTAATCTTTTCATCAAAGAAAATATTTCTTAAGAAATGTAAGCTAAATTAGTGAAAAGAAAGTATTAAATAAGTTTGAAAACTTGAATGTCAAAATTATATTGAAACATTAAAAGGTATGAAAAGATGGTATTTTTCTTGGAAATTCCCTCTTTATTCGTTTGGCGCATATTTAATTGAATTGGAAATCATTTTTAATTTAATTTAAATAAAATAAATGTAATTTTTTCAGTATTAAAAGCATATGTTATTTATGTTAAGAGCTATAATTTTCTTTCAAATGTTCGGAATAATAAGTAATAGAACATGTTTAACAATTGAAAAAAAATGTTATTTAACAAAATATATTTTCCTATCGACTTTACCAGTTACAACTGTAGTTTCGCTATTTGCGATTCGCTACTTCCCAGCTCTTCTATAATGTTATATTTATACGTCAATCACTAAAATTTAAACAATAGATCCTTTCAGGGTAAAAGTTATTTCACTTAAATAAACACTAAATCCCAAACATTTAATATTTTCGTGAAAGAAAAAAATGCTTACGAAATGAAATCTAAATAAATGAATAGAACGTTTTAAAAGAACTTAAAAACATAAAACATAAAACTTTTAAATGATATTTCATTTTAGGTTAGATTTCGTAAAATATATTACCTATTACTTGCTTACCTAAGTAAGAATTTTTGAAAAATTTTTGCAGATCTACGCCGATCATGACTCTCATAACCCAAACCCACCTCCAGTTCAAAACTTTATCTATCTATCTATCTATCTATGTCAATTTTTTATGGACACGATAACTGCAATAATTCTGCACAAATCTCTTCCAAAGTGATAAATAAAATCAAGGGGCATAAAATCTCGGTCAAGTTCGTTAATGGGCAAAATCGAACCAATGGGGGGGGGGGGGGGGGAATTGGGGCTTTTTGCGAAAACAGAAAAAACCCCATAATTTCTTAATTATGATACGTATGGAATCCGTTTAAAGTTATTATTACTTCTAGAAAAAGTGTCGAACATTTGAGTAGGACATATTTTTCATATCACTAAAAATATCCCCAAGGGAGGGAAAAGTGGGGTTTTAGAAGAAAAAAATTCACAACTTCGACAATTCACAAGATATCAAATCCGCCTAAATTTATTATAAATCCTCTTAATATTATCTAAAACTTTTATATTGACAAGTTTTTTATAAGACCAGCCATTATAGCAAAAAAAATTAATAATAAATAAAAATTAAAAAAAGTCCCTGCCGTCTCCGCCTTCAAACAAATTAGGTTTCGAAGTGGGCCGTTCCAACTGCCGCATCATGGCAAAAATGTCATTTATTCCGCAATTACCAACAAACAGGCGCCCCACGATCTGCGTCTTCGAAATCTAACTGTGCTTGTAGGCCGAGCCGACAGGGATTTTTTATAAAATATATCAATATTTTTTCCTGTGAATTTTCTATTTTAAATTTTATGTCACACTCATATATAGAATGACTAAATACTAAATAAAATAAGCATTGAAAATAAATCTACTTCATTTAAATCAATAAAAAATACCCAATCAAAATCTTTTCGTCAAAGAAAAAAGTGTTTAAGAAATGAAAGCCAAATGAATTATTGGAAATCATTAAAAAGTCTTAGAAATTAAAATGTCGCAAATTATATTTCACCTTAAAAAATATCAAAAGTTTTTTTTCCTATGATTTTTCTCTTTTTACTTTCATGTCACATTCACTAAACAAACACATACAAAAGAAAAAGTAAAATTTACTTCAATTAAATGAATAGAAAAGTAAAAAATTAATCTTTTCATCAAAGAAAATATTTCTTAAGAAATGTAAGCTAAATTAGTGAAAAGAAAGTATTAAACAAGTTTGAAAACTTTAATGTCACAAATTATATTGAATCATAAAAATATATGAAAAGATGATAATTTTCTTGGAATTTCCCTCTTTATTCGTTTGGCGCATATTTAATTGAATTGGAAATCATTTTTAATTTAATTAAAATAAAATAAATGTAATTTTTTCAGTATTAAAAGCATATCTTATTTATGCTAAGAGCTATAATTTTCTGGCAAATTTTTGGAAAAATAAGTCATAGAACACGTGAAGAAACATATTGTAATATTATTTTTCGTTTTAACAATTGTTAAAAAATGGTAAATAACAAAATATATTTTCCTGGCGACTTTAACAGCGACTACTGTAGTTTCGCTATTTGCCGTTCCCTACTTCCCAGCACTTGTTTAATGTTATATTTATACGTCAATCACTAAAAAAATTAAATAATAGATCTTTCAGGGTAAAAGTTACTTCACGTAAATAAGTAAGAAAAAGCACATAAATTTTATATTTTTATGAAAGAAAAAAATGCTTAGGAAATTAAATCTAAATTAATGAATATAATGTAATAAAAGAACTTTGAAAACTAAAATCTTCAAAACATATTTCATTTTTAAAAAATATATCAAAACCTTTTGCTATGAATTTTCTGTTTTAAATTTAATATCACACTCACTTATAGAATAAGAAAATACTAAATAAAAGATGCCTTGAAAGTAAATCTACTTCATTTAAATGAATAAAAAATATTCAATCAAAATCTTTTCGTCAAAGAAAAAAGTGTTTAAGAAATGAAAGTCAAATTAATTATTGGAAATCATTAAAAAGCCTTAGAAACGGAAATGCCACAAATTATATTTCACCTTAAAAAATATCAAAAGTTTTTTTTTTCCTATGATTTTTCTATTTTTACTTTCATGTTGCATTCACTAAATAAACACATACAAAAGAAAAAGTAAAATTTACTTCATTTAAATGAATAGGAAAGTAAAAAATTAATCTTTTCATCAAAGAAAATATTTCTTAAGAAATGTAATCTAAATTGAAGTGAAAAGAAAGTATTAAACAAGTTTGAAAACTTGAATGTCAGAAATTATATTGAATCATCAAAAGATATGAAAAGATATGATAATTTTATTCGAATTTCCCTCTGGATTCGTTTGGTGTATATCTGTTTGAATTGAAAATTATTTTTAATTTAATTATAATAAAGTAAATGTAATTCTTTTTTTTTTTTTTACAGAATTCAAAGCACATCTTATTTTTGTTAATAGCTATAATTTTCTGGCAATTTTTTGGGAAAATAAGTCATAGAACACGTGAAGAAACATATTGTAATATTATGTTTCGTTTTAACAATTGTTAAAAAATATTAATTAACAAAATATATTTTTCTGGCGACTATTGTAGTTTCGCTATTTGCAGTTCGCTACTTCCAAGCACTTGTTTAATGTTATATTTATACGTCAATCACTAAAAAAAATTAAATAATAGATCTTTCAGGGTATAAGTTATTTCACGTAAATAAATAAGAAAAAGCACATAAATTTTATATTTTTATGAAAGAAAAAAGGGCTTATGAAATTAAATCTAAATCAATGAATAGAACGTAATAAAAGAACTTTGAAATCTAAAACTAAAAACCTTCAAAACATATTTCATTTTTTAAAAATATATCAAAACCTTTTGCTATGAATTTTCTGTTTTAAATTTAAATCGCACTCACTTATAGAATAACTAAATACTAAATAAAAGATGCCTTGAAAGAAAATCTACTTCATTTAAATGAATAAAAATATCCAATCAAAATCTATTCGTCAAAGAAAAAAGTGTTTAAGAAATGAAAGCTAAATTAATTATTGGAAATCATTAAAAAGCCTTAGAAACTGAAATGCCACAAATTATATTTCACCTTAAAAAATATCAAAAGATTTTTTTTCTCCTATGATTTTTCAATTTTTACTTTCATGGTACATTCTCTAAACAAACACATACAAAAGAAAAAGTAAAATTTACTTCAATTAAATGAATAGAAGAGTAAAAAATTAATCTTTTCATCAAAGAAAATATTTCTTAAGAAATGTAAGCTAAATTAGTGAAAAGAAAGTATTAAACAAGTTTGAAAACTTTAATGTCAGAAATTATATTGAATCATGAAAAGATATGAAAAGATATGATAATTTTAATGAAATTTCCCTCTGGATTCGTTTGGCGCATATCTATTTGAATTGAAAATCATTTTTAATTTAATTAAAATAAAATAAATGTAATTTTTTTCAGTATTAAAAACATATCTGATTTATGTTAAGAGCTATAATTTTCTGACAAATGGTCAGAATAATGAGTAATAGAACATGTGAAGAAACATGTCATAACATTATTCTTCGTTTTAACAAATGATAAAAATGTTATTTAATCCCTTAAGAGCCTACGCTAGTCACGCGACGAAACGCGCAATCTAATGTTAAGTCTATGGTAATTGCGCGATTTCTCGCTCGCATTTTAATATTTTTAAACGATTTTTTTTGCATAGGATAGCTGATGTCGATCTCTAACGTTGTTAGTTTTTACTTTTTTGATTTTGGTTACAGTTTTCTTATAAGCGGACATTTTCGATTTTGGAACCGGTTGGAACCGGTTCTGAAAGTAAAAGTACCTTTATATAAAATAAACTGGAACAAAATCGAAAAAGTAAAAACTAACAACGTTAGAGATAGACCTCAGCTATCCTATGCAAAAAAATCGTTTAAAAATATTAAAATGCGAGCGAGAAATCGCGCAAGAACCTTCCCATAGACTTAACATTAGATTGCGCGTTTTTTCGCTTGACTGGTGTAGGCTCTTAAGCAACACGACGTACTTGCGTACGTCCTGAACTCGTCAATTTCGAATACCAGGACGTATGTGCGTACGTCTTCATTTTATTTCCAGACTGTAATGTTCTATGTAGCTTTTTTTTTTCGTCTCTAATTATTATTGTGATTGGTTTTGTACGGGCTTTATAGCAATGATTGTTTTCTCCACGAATAGATGGTGTTATGTATAGAAAAGACTAGTCGTTTGAGGCCACCGTAATACTTACCCATCATGGATAGGCATCATATAAAATATGAAAATAAAACATGTGTAAACTACTTATAAAAGGCATTGCAATTCGAATGAAATCCTGACTTGATGACGTCCTAAACTTTAAAGGCTCTATGACTGAATTGCGTAAAATAAACATTCTTATAACTCCAAAAATGTTAATCGTATTAATTAACAGTTTACTGCGTCGGATGAAGCGTCCCATTTCCAATTGAAATATATCTTTGAATTGAAATTTGGATGAGATGGTCAGGAAAAATCGATGCGTGTGGAAAATAGGATTACAAATATCTCGGCAACTCATTATCCGATCGACTTCATGCTTTATGCAAAATTTATGTTTTTTAATTGTCATTTATATTCACTCCTTAAAATAAACAATTTCGAAAATTTTTATATACCTTTTATCAGAACGAATATTTCGAGAGTCCCAAAAAAATAGTTCCGGATCATCGAGGTGACTGAAATTCAATAATCTTCTTCCCATTATGACATACTAAGTACATACCAAATTTCAAGTCTCTATCTCAATTTGTAGAGCGTTTACAGACACACAGACACACAGACGGACGGCAATTCTTTTTTCTAAAAATATGGTTTTCGGAATCTCCACTGTCTGAAACGAGTAAATCCGTCATAAAAGAAATTTCGATTTTTAAAACGATTACAAGACTTACCCTATACTACGTATGATGGGTAAGTAAAAATCATTAATTTTCCCGTGGCTTTGTTTCTTTCATCGTTGCTCATTTGTTTATGTGTTGGCCATTCTGTTCAGTTGTGTTTCGGTGTTTCGTAAACTGTTGTGTTTCGCAATCTGTTTTGTGTTTTTTAAATCTCTGATAGATAAAAATAATGATATAAACTACTTTTGACAAAATTTAATATATCTGTTTTATTCAGCATACTACCACTAAATTCAGTATGGTGATTAAAGGGCTAACAAAGTATATTTCCCTATCGACTTTAGCAGTAACTACTGTAGTTTCGCTATTTGCAGCTCGCTACTTCCCAGCACTTGTATAATGTTAATCACATGTATATGTCAACCACTAAAAAGTAAATACAGTGACCTCTCACTTATACGACTCTCAGTTATACGACCCACCGGTTATACGCCGATTTCTCTTGGTCCCGTCCGCGCTTTATGGGAAATAATGCTAAACTTCTCTCAGTTATACGACTGCTTCTCTCACTTATACGACTCTTTAAACGGTGCAGGTGGTTTTACATTTCCCACTCAAGAATCATTTTTATAATCTTTAAAGTACAAATCATTCATGTTTTCTTAGCTTTATCCTTTCACAATCGTTAAAGTGTTTATCAATAATGAATAACATTTCTTATTTACCTTCGTGTGTTATTAACGATGAAAGCTATGGCGGGAGGGTGGCTCTATGGAATTTCCTTGTGCCTGCCATTTAACAAAAGCCAAATGACCACCTGGAAGAATGTGACATCGCAGACAATTAAGAAATGTTTTAGGAAATGTTGTTTCTCACAAGACCAAACTGCTAGTTCAATGAATGAACTCGATTTTGAGAGAATATGGAAAAAAAGATGAAAATAATGACGAAGACTGGAATGAAATGTTTATGGACGAAGGTATTAATTTCAAAGATTATGTAGAATGTGATGAAAACTTCTTCTGTCTGAACTGAGAACTGCCGAAGAAATCTTTGGGGATATCAACAAGGAAGACTTGAGCGAGGGGGATGACGAAGATGAGAGCAATGTTATTGCTCGCATAAATTTTTTTCAGAAACACGCGCCGTTTTAAATACATTAAAGAATTATGTCGATCAAAATGATTGTTCCCAAAATAGCTTAACATTTTTTAGACTTAAAAAATACATTTATCTTTTCGTCGACTACAGAAACAAACTAATATCACTACATTTTTTGAGAAAATCTGTTTTGTAAATCTTTAAAATAAACATAGTGATAAGTGAACTATTTTGTGAACTTTTTTTAATATACTTTACGTTTTATTTTTTAATATGTTTTATAAATTTTGTTAAAATATATTCTCATTACTAAAAACTTATTGTTTTTAATATAGGTAAAATAATTAATGCATGTAAAATGTGAAACTTATATAATAAGACGGTCTCTCACTTATGCGACTCTCTCAGTTATACGACTTTTTTCTACGGTCCCCTGAAAGTCGTATAAGTGAGAGGTCACTGTAATAGATACTTTCAGGGTAAAAGTTATTTCACTTAAATAAATACAAAATCACAGAAATTTCATATTTTTATGAAAGAAATAAATGCATAGAAAATTAAAACTAAATAAATGAATAGAATGTATTAAAAGAACTTTGAAACATAAAAATAAAAGCCTTCAAAATATATTTCATTTTTTAAAAATATATCAAAACCTTTTGCTATGAATTTTCTGTTTTAAATTTCATGCTACACTCACATATACGGTCTGTCCTAAAAGTATTCCAACTTAAAGAACTCATTGTCTGGGATTTTTTTTAAATATTACATTTTAGCGTCTGTTACTTACCCATCATGCGTAGCATAGGGTAAGTCTTGTAATCATTTTGAAAATCGAAAAAAAAAATTGACGGATTTACGTTTCAGACACTGGAGATTCCGAAAAACATATTTTTAGAAAAAAAAAATGCCGTCCGTCTGTGTGTCTGTAAACGCTGTATCTCCCGAAAAAATTGAGATAGAGACTTGAAATTTGGTATGTACTTAGTATGTAATAATGGGAAGAAGCTTATTGAATTTCAGTAACCTCGATTATCCGGAACTATTTTTTTCGGACTCTCGAAATATTCGTTCTGATAAAAGGTACATAAAATTTTTCGAAATTGTTTATTTTAAGGAGTGAATATAAAAGACAATAAAAAAACAAATTTTGCATAAAACATGAAGTCGATCGGATAATGAGTGGCCGAGATATTTGTAATCCTATTCTCCACACTCTTCGATTTTTCATGACCCTGTATTTCATCCAAATTTCAATTCAAAGATATATTTGAATTGGAAATGAGACGCTTAATCAGATGCAATAAACCGCTAGTTAATAGGATTATTGTTTTTGGAGTTATAAGGATGTATCTTTCAAGCAATTCAGTAATCGAGCCTTTAAAGTTTGTGACGTCATCAAGCCACGATTTGATTCGAATGGCAATGCATTTTATAAGTAGTTTACACATTTTTTATTTTCATATTTTACATTATGCATATCCATGATGGGTAAGTATTACGGTGCCCCCAACGACTTGTTTATCATTGCGTCAATTCTTAAGTTTTTTTTCGTTTGGTTCTTTTCGCGCTCAGTTGATGCGAGAATAAAATTCTATGTTATTTTGTTCTTCATACTGAAACGAATGTATCGCGCATTCAGAGAATTGCGCTGCTTGAAATTTATTTTTAATATAAATCGTATGAAAGGTGCAAAAGATGTTTGGCGAAATAAATATCCAAATGATGCAATACCTATTAAAAATATATTTTATTGTCTCGTTAGTGGAAGACAAACACGGGAGTGGAAGGCCTAAAGTTGTTACACCAGCCTTTCTGCAAAACACACAACGAAGGCCATTGCAAACTCCTTAAAAATCAGTGAGGCGTTTGGCACAAGAAATGCGTGCATCTCGTGGCTTTAAGGCTTTAAAAGATTCGCATTTTCGTGCTTATCGTGTAGAAATGGTGCAGGAAATAAAGTCACCTGACTTTGAGAAGCGGATACGTTATTGCCGGTGGTTCCGGAGATTTATTCGCAACAACATCAAGATTTTGGATTTCTATAAACATACGCAAACGAGTTCGGCTTTGCCTCTTAGAAAAGGGTGGCCATTTTGAACGTTTATTATAAATATAAGTTCAGTATTTTTTACTACGTGACGTTAAAAGTGCTTTTATCATTAGCATAAAAATAATCGTTTTAAGGTTTCTTGTTTTGTGAATAATAAATACCTATGTCGTCAGTACCGGAACTTTTAGGACACGCTGTAGAATCAGTAAATCTATATTAATAAAAGAAAGTTTCTCTCTCTGTGTGTGCGTGTGTTTGTCTGCGATAGCTAGCAAAATCTACTCCACCTAGAAGTCTGAAAATTTAAGTGTGGATAGTCCAAGGTCTGGCCATGTGCACCTGAGTCTCAGAATTTTAATATTTTGATAATTACCCAAGATATTAATTAGATACTCACTAACCATCGCTTCTAAAATGACATCTTTTAAATCAACATGGCGAAAGAAACGAACAGGCGCATTGGATTTCCAATCGAAAATGAAAGAATTCGAAATTATTTTACTAATTAGCGAATTTTAAGAAAACTAATTGAGATATCAATTTGAAAATTTCTGAGCATATGTAAAAAGAAATTCTGCAGCTGACTATGTGATTTTTGAAAAATTCGGTCGGTAATTTTACTTAATTTATGCAAAAAACTGGCAAAAATCTGCCGGCGCCAGTGAAAACAATCCGAGAAAATTTCAGACAGGGATCTGCTTTCATTAAAAACTGAACTATAAAGAGATTTGTTTCTCTGGCCGATCCCTCCATTTAGTTTGCGAAAATGAAAGGAAATAATTGCCAAATTTTACTAATGAACAAAAATTTAGGTAACTAATTAAAATATAGATTTGAAATTGAGGTCGGGAAGGGATGTCATCTGCTGGCTATTTTAGCGTAGCGTCTTCGTTATGTTCTTATCAGAGAAATATAATTCTTTTTTTTAATGATCGCATTAATGTAGGCAACGGTGGTTCTCTTGAACAAATTATTCATTATATTTGCGGGTATGGAGAGGGAGGGGGTTAACGCCTTTCTTTGAGATTGTAATTATCTCGGGCCTGGGCAACGCCGGGTGGGTTAGCTAGTACTAAATAAAAGATGCATTGGAAGTGAATCTACTGCATCGAAATTAATAAAAAAATATTCAATCAAAATCTTTTCGACATAGAAAAAGTGTTTAAGAAATGAAAGCCAGATTAATTATTGGAAATCATTAAAAATCCTTAGAAACTAAAATGTCACAAATTATATTTCATCTTAAAAATATGTCAAAAGATTTTTGTCTTTATCTTTTGTATTTTTAGTTTCATGTTACATTCATTTGTAGAATCACTACACACACACAAGACATTTGAAAGTAAAATTTATTTCAGTTAAAAGATTAAAAAAATTAAATCTTTTCATCAAAGAGAAAAGAGAAATTCTATCTTCTATAAAATAATCTTAAGAAATGCTTCATAAATTAGTGAATAAAAAGAATGAAAATAATTTGAAAACGTAAAACTTAAATGTCAAAAATTATATTGAATTATAAAAATATATGAAAAGATAACAATTTTCTTTGAATCTTAATTTTCTTCAGGATTCCTTTGGCGCATATGTAATTGGATTGAAAATCATTTTTAATTTAATAAAGTAAAAGAATTTTTTTAAGCGCTAAAAGCATCTTATTTTCTTTAGTAGCTTTAATTTTCAGAAAAATTATTCACAGATGTAAGTATTACTACTTACATCTGTGAATAATTTTTCTGATAATTTTTCTGACTCTCTATCTCTCTCTCTCTATATATATATATATGAAGAAATATATCTTATTAAATACCGCTTCAGTTTAACTATTGGTAAAAAATGTTATTTCATAAAACATATTTTCCTATATTATAAACTTTTTTCTCTTTTTTTTTTTCTCTTTTTGCACAATATAAGTCTAAATTATAAAATTTGTGTTCTGTAATTTCTATAAATTTTTAAAATAAGATTTTACTAAGAATAAAATAGATTGTGCCTTCAGTAAAAACTTAATTAAACGAGAAATGTGTAAATGTTGGATTTAATGTTTTACATAATGAAGAAATGAAATGTGAATTCATTATTATTCGTAGTTCTAGTATCATTGAAAATTATATGAAGAAAACTCATTAAAATAAAAGTTCAAATCAAGAATGTAAATTTAAACAATTTTACGAAAGAAGATAATGTGTAAGAAATGAAAGTTGAAATAATGAATACAGAACATTAAAAGAACTTTAAACCATAAAATGAAACGTTCCAAATTATATTCAATCATAAAACGATATAAAAAAAAATTTTTTTTTTTTGCTTTTTAACTTCCCGTTACGTTCATGTATAAAATCACTAAACACACAAAAGAATTTAAAGTAAAATTTATTTCATTTAAATGAGTGAAAAAAAAAAAATCTGTTCATAAAAAAAAAATTCTTAAGAAATAAAAGCTAAATTAGTGACTAGAAAGTATTTAAAGAGTTAGAAATCATAAAATTTAAATGTCACAAATTATATTGAATCATAAAAAGATATGAAAAGACGATGATTCCCTTTGAATTTTTTTCAGGATTTGTTTGGCGCATATTTAGTTGAGTTGAACATCATTTTTAATTTAATTATAATAAAGTAAAAGCAGTTTTTCAGTATTAAAATCATATCTTATTTTGTTCAGTAACTAGAATTTTCTAAAAAAATATTCACAAATGTAAGTAGAATATGTAAAAAGACATATTGTGAAGTAGTTCTTCATTTTAACAATTGGTAAAGTTGGGAAATTAGTTCTTCCTTTTAACAATTGGAAAGTTGTGAAATAGTTCTTCATTTTAACAATTGGTAAAATTGTAAAATAGTTCTTCATTTTAACAATTGGTAAATTTGTGAAATAGTTCTTTATTTTAACAATTGGAAAAAAATGTTATTTGACAGAATATATTTTTTATCTTTTTTTTTGTATAATATAAGATTAAACTATAAAATGTATGTTTAATATTTATAAAAAAAAAAAAAAAAAACTCTTAAAAGCAAATATTAAAATAAGCGAAAAAAAATAACTTAAAAAAAATTTATGAAAAGAAAAAAATTATTTAAGAAATGAAAAATTAAGAAAACAATAAAAGAAATTAAAAACATAAAACTTAAGTCACAAATTATATTGAGTCATAAAAAAAAAAAAACGATTCTTCCTAACTTTTCTTCAGATTGCATTTAATGTGTATTCAATTGGGTGAAAGTTCATTTTAAATTTAATTATGTTAAAAATAAGTTGCCTTTTTTTGTTGTTTTACTCTAAGAGTTGTATCTTATTTTTGTTACTACCGTGTTCTCTTTAAAAATCAATAATTTTCTTGTAAATTACTTGCGAATTGGTAAAGAGAAAAATTTTTTGTGAAAGTCTTAATTTATGAATGAAGTTGATGAAGTTAATGAATTTTAGTGAAATAACGTATTTTAAAACGTACAAATGTACAATTATGAGCAGTAAAATATTTTATTTATTTAAATATATTTTTCTATAAAATAATTCTGCTTCTATACAATTTCTTTCTATAAAATAATATATATATATATATATATAATGATGAGATTAAAATACAAAATATCAAATCTTTGACTTTGACTTTGAAGGGAGGTGGGCTTTGAGACCTATAGCTACAAGGCTGTCGTCTCGAATGATCCATATACATTTATTTAGTATTCACAGAAACATATACATGAATTCTACAATTACATACATCTTGACGAGATAGTACAAGGAAACATGACAACACAGGAGACACAACCTGGGGGTTCCACACAAAGTGTGTGTGCAATGGAACCAGTGGGAATCGAACCCACAACCTCCTGGCGTGGTGCCTTAACCACTCGGCCACGGAGGCCCCAATATCAAATCTATATCATAATGAATAGAGGAAAGTATATTCAACTAGGTAAATTATATCCAATTAGCGCTGCAACTCGCAGCCTTGTCCAACAAATAAGAGTGAAATATGCCAGTACAGGATAGCTCAGTAGGGAGAGCGTTGGTACGGCAAACCAAATTACCCAGGTTCAAGTCCTGGTCTCGGCATATTTTCACTCTGTTGGATCAAATCTATATTTTGCGTAAAAAGAAAAAAGAAAGAAAAATTGCTATTTATTAAAACCAGGAGATTCAACTGTGGGACTTCATAGGTTCCACAAAATATTGAACCGCGTACAGAACCTTTTATTTAATTGAAAACGCTTATAGATATTATATTTTCTTATATTCATTTATTATATTTTCTTAGAGACTAAAAAGCAGTTTTATAAGGTAGGTCAGCCAAAGGTGGCCATAAAGATTTGAAGATTTTTTATAATTTTCTGGTGTGTTGTCTGTGGCTCAATTTTTGTTTTTAAAATTTTACATTTATCTCTAACACATATCACTTCGTAAAGTAAAATTTAATTACTTTTATAATAGAATTTCAAAATTGTAGCTTGTGGACCGCCTTTGGCGCATAGTATTCTAGAAGTGGCCCTTGTATTGAAATCACTTTTAAAATATGACAAAATACTCTGCAAACTAGTTTGCTTACTATTATGCTCGGATGATCCTTTAAATCTTTTGATATTTTTCGAGTTTTTCTTCTTAATCCTCTTATCTTATGACACGAAAAGACCTTGAAGCACTTCTTGTGCACGGTAGTTCAGGGATATTCTTCTGGGAGTTACTGATTTCTTTTGAGTGATCTCTGATGTTAACAATAAACGGTAATAAGTTTTTTTTTCAGATATTTATGTAGAACAAATAAATTTCAGTTATTTTTTCAATTAATTTTTCAGGTGTGAAATTTGCCTGAAAACTACTGAGTAACAAACAGGTGGATTTTTCTACTTGGCTAAAATATGTCGTTTAAAATTTGCCACAAGATTTGTGTGCTCTGGATGACAGTTTCCATCTTGTGCTGCGGTTGCAGCCTGTCCGACATATATAAGAGTGAGAGATGTCGAGTTGGGATAGCATTCCTTGATGCTCAGTGGTAGCGCCTCAGAGCACTATTCTAAAGGCCCTGGTTCGATTCCCGGCTGGGGACATTTTTCACTCTGTCGGCTTTACGCTCAGTTTAAAAATCAACTTGTTTATTTATGTAGAAATTTTGAAATTTATTGAGTCTTTAATATCAAGTAATAAAACGAGAAACCCTTACTACACTGATTTCCACATTTGTATTCTAAGGTGGCCACCTTGGGAACTTGTGTATGGTCGCCATTTTCACGACATAAAAGAATTAATCTGACACATTTCTTAGAATTGAAGTAAATGTGGTTAAAGAGAAAGAAATAGGCTTTCAGAAAACGTATCATAACTCAAATTTCTAAGAATTTAAACACGTGTAAATTGAATTACCTTCTTACCTGGAAATTCAATCGACTACTCCTCAAAAGTGAAATCACTACATAAAATGTCGCAGAATCAAGGTGATTCAGCCGCATGCACTGCAGATACATGATTGACAGTAGAGTAGCACGATTTTGTGATTAAAAATTAAATTAATTCTTTCTTTGAGGGGTGGGCTACTTTAAGAAAACTGGTCAACTTTGGTTCACCCACATTATAAAAAATATCAATCATCTACTGAAAAATAGTTTTGAAATTTATTAAAAGCGAAGCTTTCGTATTAGGCCCATAAGGCGATTTGTATTAGGCAAGGTAAAGAAATCGTCAAAGATTTTGTTACTTACAGTAGCTTTTAGATTATTTCAGTGTTTTTATTTATTTATTTATGAAGCGTTAACTCCATTATGAAATATTAGCTAAAAATAAATGCTTAACTGTTTATATTTTTTAAGTGCAAACGGGTTAAACACCCATAATCCAGTTGCGCGTAATAGAGGTAGATTTAAAAAAAAATTATGCTTGAAAATTATTTTATAAACCATAAAAAAAAAAAATGAGATAGAGTTTTTAATCAAATTGCATTTGAAATCATATTTTAGCACCCTACTTGAACGTGCAAAAATAAATATTATGCGACATTTTGAAGTAATTAAATATACAAAAAAAAAGAGAAATATATTTCTCAGATCATTACCACTGTCGATATGACGTCAGCGTTACTCGCGGACATGCTTTATAATATAGATATATCTTTTTTTATTATTATTAATTTTATTGAATCTTTAATATCAAGTAATACGAACGAGAAAAATATGAGTTTAAAATTCCGTAATTTAATTAATGCTACGTTTATACATACAATAATTTTAAATTAGATAAAACGTTATTGAAAGTAAGAGTTACTTCATTAAAATGTATAAAAAACCATAAATTGAAATCTTTTCATTAAAGAAAGAAAAAGTTTAAGAAATGGAAATTAAATTAATGAATAGAAAGCATCAGAAGAACTTGAAAATTTAAAACTAAAATGTTAAAAAATGACATTGAAATGTTGAAGGATATGAAAATTTGATTCAGGATGCGTTGTGTATCATTGAAATTCCTTTTTTATTTAATTATAATAAAGTAAAAGAATTTGCACTAGTACAGAAAAGTGTATCTTATTTTCGTTAAGATCTATATTTTTCTGATAAATTATTCACAAATTTAACAAAAGTGGAAGAAATATTTTCGAAAATTTTTATTTTAACTACTGTGTAAAAAGGACAAATGTTTCTTAATTTAGATTATATATATCTTAAGGTATACAAAAATATAATGTAATTTCTTCCGAGTTACCAGAGGTTTTGAAAAGCATTTCTTTATCTACAGAATCCCTAAATATAAGATTAAAATGTAAAAATTATAATTTCTCTTAAATATTTTGAAAAATAAAAAATATAATAAATATGGGTTTTTAAAAGTCTTTTCTAACAACGTAACACAACGAGTGATATATAAATTTTAGTACTTGTGACGTGTATTATCACATCAACCACTTTCTAAAAAAAAATAATAAGTGTCACCAAATAATTGTATTTAACGCCAAAAATTCATAATCGTGACGTCACATTCGTTAAACGTTCACGATTTTCGGCCACTAACTTCATCCACTGCTGCTTCGTCGTATATCCCGAAGATTGTCAGAAAGATAAACCGACAAAAATTTAAAAACATTACTAGGCAAGACTATCGTCTTAAAAGTTGCAAGATAAAGTAATGCTTCGCATCAAAGTTTATGATGTTGTAAATGTATATGACTGTTATAGTTGAGCTTTCAGGAGCGACGAAATAATCATCAGTAATAACGGAAGTTGGAAAGGAACAGATTGTGCTTCATTTATGACAGATTGTGCATCGCAATAGATTGTGAATGCACACTAAATGAAGCACAAATGAATGCTAAACGAAGCACAATATGTCACTTCAGGCAGAAAATATAAACAGATCTACAGATCTAACTACTTATACAATAATCTTAAGTAACAGATATAACATATAGGAGAGACAACAGGGGAGGGGGGGGGGAGGGGGGGGGGGGAGGGGGAGAGTTGCCCTCACATGAAATTTTATACTTCAAAGATCATCACGGATCAGACTCAAATAATATTTTTAGAAATTTCCAGAAACTAAAATAACTTTGCCACATTTGACTGAAATGGAAACATTATCATTAAATAAACACTATAAGCATCAAAATTAATAATTATCAATAATATTTGCTAAAGAAACATTGTCAAATGGGAGACCCATTTATCATCAATGAGTACTTTTGGCTAACTTTATACATAAACATTACATAAATCCTTGAAATTATGAACCAAAAAAAAAAATTTTTTTTTTTTCGAAAAGCGAGAGAAAACACAGAAAAACTAAACTGGCTTATCTACAGTAAAAATGGAATTCGTACATCGCGTGCTAGCTTTGCGTTTGAAATCATAATGACATCACGCTTCAGTTTTATTGGTGTTACATCCTATTGTTCAGTGGCACTGATTGTTTTATGGAAAGTGGTCAACGTGATAATGGACAAGTACATAAATTGTTGACTGAGTATTTTAAATAAAAGAGGAAATGAAATCTGAATTTATTATTATTGCTATTTTCAGTATCATTGAAAATTATATCAAAGAAAAAACTCATTAGTGGCAACAATTCAAATTCATGAAAAAACATATATATATATATATATATATATTTTACATGCTACATCTATTTTTAGTATCATTTAAAACTACAGGGTTTTTGGAAAGTTCGTATAACTTTTAAAAACTCCAAAAAACCAAACGTGATACGAAAGTGATTTTTGCACTATAAGTATTACTAGGATGCGATATTTTTTTAAACAGCAAAAATAATTGTAGTTCTGAAAGTGACCGATATACACAGCTAACATTTTCCGGAAAGCACCTTCTAAAAGTATGCGAACGAGGATAATTATACACAAGAACGAAAAATCTTGCGTCAAGCATAGATTATGAAACATTTTCCAACACATCCAGAAAACTGTAAGGAAACTTCACCGTTAAATAAGGCAAAAGAAGATACGTAAGTAAACAGTTTAGAAAACACATACCACATTGAAAACTACAGTTTTCTAAATTACCTTCCATTGTAAAAAAAGGCAGGCGAATTATTTTGTGCAGCCCTGTATATGATCTGTAGATTTGGATATATAATACATAGCATTATAAAATTTAGTTCAGTTAGAAATTTCATATTAAGCAATTTTTGCCAATCGATGGAAATGCACTCGAAATCTTTTGTACAGCCCTGTATATTATCTGAAGACTTTTGTACACACCACATGATAAGCTAAAATATAACTTAAAACTCACTCGCAGCAATTACCAGCCGTAAACGACAGTGTATCTTTTTCTTTGCGTAGCCCTGTATATGAATTTATTTCTATTCCACAAATTTCTATTAAACTACTAAATATAGTTCAGCAGGAAAATGCATAACACTGTTAAAAACTACTCTTAAGCAATCCACTCCCATAGTCTGTAATAACTACGAATTCCCTTGTGTAGCCCTGTATATGATAAACCGAATTTACACACACCACGTAATTTGGCAAAATTTAGTTAACCTTAAAAATGCAAACTAAACTTGAAAACGAACTTTTCACACATAGACAGCAATTATCGCACATATACTCAACCGTTATCTATTGTGTGTCTCTGTAAATGAATGATAAACGTAACGCACACCATACTTTTAAACGAGCAATTTATAGTGCACCTCAGTAATGCATATAATTTTCATTATGTTTGAAATAGTGATACATCATTAAATTACACTGCAAACGATTTTTCCCAGTAGAATTCTTTTGTTTGACCCTACAAATGAATAATTAATGTTTTGCACCCCATAATCTACAAAAAGCATGTTTTAATGCGCTTCATAATTATATACCAATTTCATTATGTTTCAAATGGCGTAGTTTCATCAAAATGCACTTGAAACGATTATTTCCCATTGACTGTAATGTAACGGAATGCGTTTGACTGTCCCTGTAAAAAAACTATAAGTGCTACACACTTAATTTTCAATAGGTAACATGCTGTGGTAAACGACAATAACATACCAAAATTTCAGGGCAATCCGAGTATATGTATGTGAATTAGAGCACGGCCAGACTGCCAGACGGCCATACGGCAGACAAACCGAAGTCATAAACACTTTTCAACTAAGTTGGAAAGTGTTAAAAAAACTGATTGCTCTTGGATATTTTTTTTCGGTTGAATCATCAATTTCGTGAGCAGAACAAGTTTGTGCATGAATATGAATGTTAACTATTATATAATACCTTTGTTAATTAAGCCGCTTTCATAAACAAAGGAGCAGAATAGAAATGACCATACGCTGCAAATAGATAATCGATGAGTAACTTATCCTAATATCAAAATTGGTGATCGAAATGCAAAAGGTGTACACCGAGTAGTCAAAGTTTTTTTTCAATATTTTTATTATATTGATTTACAATCATCCCTATTTCCATAATTCCAAAAATTGCAGTCGAGTTAGCGCCTTCTATTGGTGACTTTTTGAACTGTTTCTTTCTGTTTAACAGTTTTTAAAAAATCATGTAACCTGCACACCACAAATATGAAATATTATTTTATTTTATAAAACTGCACTTCGTTACAGAGCAAATGTTCCTTTTGTAAATAAATTCTTCCCTTTTCTTGCGAGAATGTTCACGTCGGACAAACCCAAGTGCAGTGCTAATTCGTGATTTCAGTTCAGGAGGGGATTTTGGAAGCGGTGGAATATAAAGCCGATCTAACCTATGTATGTTGGGTCTCACCGTAAACACCATACATAGAAATCTAGGAGTAAATGGACTGCTAATCTTATTGGTCATGGAATAAAACTTCTTACATCTGACCTAGACGTGGGCTTGAAACAAATACACTGAGAAAAATGACACTTTCAAATCTGAGAAAATCGATTTTTCATTTTGTTATGAAACTTTCTGTTTCAAATAGGGCGACTCATTGCTTTCAATTCTGAAATACCACAAATACTCAGAATAATGAAACATGGACATACACAAAACTGAGCACATAAAGATGAGTTCATACTCATTTTTGAAACATGGACATACTCAAAAATGATTAGGATCAGTTCAAACTCATTTTTGAAACATGGAAATACTAAAAAAGGAACACATAGAAGTCAGTTCATACTCATTTTTGAAACATGGACTTACTCAAATAGGAGCACGTGATGTTTTATTCTTGAGTGTGTGCATGTTTTCAGAAATGATTATATACAGGTTTCAAACATGAGTAATTTTGATTCGGAGCCATTTTGACTATGCGACATACTCATATTTGAGTATTCTTAGCTAATTTTTGAAAATGTCGTTTTTAGAGTATAGCACCATCTACCTACAATGTGCAATCTGTCGTTGATATTATAGTACCTTACAATTAATATATTTCAAATTATTCAACCACAAACAATTGCCTAACTGAGTTGTGTGTCCGCCCTGTATATTAATGAAACGAAACAATTAAAAACATAAAAACATAAAACGTAACTGTTCTAAATTAATCTTCAATCATCAAACGATAGGAATAGAGAATAATGTTCTTTGCGTTTTCTTCATTATTTCGCTTCATACTTATCGTAAGACAAAATAATTTAATATTCATTCACTCCGATATAATTGAATTCAGATAGTTACTTTAAAAATATAATTATAATATAACTGAAAATGATTTTTTTTAATAATTAGTATAAATAATTAGTATATTTCACACCTAATTAAATTTTCAGCAGCGCTGAAACTAAGACTGAAATTAATGACTAACAAAGGATGGGAATTTTCACTTTGCTACACAGCGTACAACAAACAGAGCGAAAAATTTCCAGGCCTTGGATCGAACCCGGATACTTTGGTATAGCGCACCAAGTGCTTTGCCAACGTTGTAAACATAAATTGAAAAAGATAATTTCCAGTCGAATGACTATTTACGTTTTTTTCATGGGACAATTTGGTGATTTAAATGTATGGAGAAGGAGGGGTGGGTGTTCTTTCTTTTTATGTTTTTTTTTTTTTTTTTTTTTTTTTTTTTTGGCCAAAAGTAGATTAAGCATAGTTTTAAAGACAGTTTTACATACAGTTCAAAACATTTTACCATTTTCAAATTACGGGATTATTGGAAAAGATTTGAAAGAAAGAATAACTCATTAAAAGTACAATGAAACACACATAAATAAAACCGATTACTCACTAAAATTCATAAATTAACATAAAATTACTACATTAAAGACGTGAGTACAAAGCATCACAAATTTACTGAATGGTGTATACAAATGTCAAATATAAAATTTATACATACATTAAAATTAAAAATATCAACGTTTCGAACAACATCTCTTTAAATATTTGTTATATTGCTTCTAAAGTTTCAAAGGTGCAAAACAATCCGTCCATTGCCACATTACTATTGCCATCCACAAATTAAAAAATTAACTAGGTTAACCAATGTGGCAATAATGTGGTTAATAATGTGGCAACGGACGGATTGTTTTTCACCTTTGAAACTTTGGAAGCAATATAACAAATATTTCCTGAAGATGAGCATAGATGTTGTTCGAAACGTCGATATTTTTAATTTTAATGTATGTATAAAATTTTAAATTTGTCATTTGTATACACCATTCAGTAAATTTGTGATGTTTTAAACTCACGTCTTTAATGTAGTAATGTTTCATGATGTAATCGTCCAGCATTTATATTAACATAAAATGTTTCATATAGTTTCATTTTACTCATTTTTTTGCTTTTCAATTTAAAAATAGTTTATCGATCGTAAGAATGATACAATGAGCGCGATACGCGGGTTACTCGTATACTTGGTGAATGACGTCATTTGACTTTTTCGGTGTAAAGTTGGGTTAAAACGTCTGTGAACACTTTTGGGTAAAGTTATGGGCATGTTTACAATCAACCTCCTCTACCATTAAATTATGATTGTACGAACATCGCAGAAACCCTCCTAGCCGACGTTGGCCAATTATATCATAGTCCTGTTAAAGGTAAACCAATCAAATGGTCAGGACTCAAGTGTACAGTAGGAGTCATAAAGAACAACAATTAGCAGTTGCAGTTAGCTACACTGTTAAAAAAAATCTGAAATTCACGGGTATTTTTTTCCTGAATTTCACAGAAAAAGTCCTTTTTTGCGACAAAAGGGTATTTTCCGTTAAAAAACAGAAAATTTCCTCATATTTCCTGAAAACAACGGAACGGACGGAGACGAAAGGCGATAACGGAGATATTCCGTTATCTTATCTGCTGCATATTTATTTTTAATGTTTAAAAAACTGACATGTTGTTGCACAGAAAAACTAAAAATTTAATAAATTAAAATTTCGAGTTTATTAAAAAAAAAAAAAAAAAAAAAAAAAAAAAAGTACTTTCGAATTAAAAAAAGTAATAATTTTCCCATTCTTTTAAAATTATTTGCAATTTATTTTTTAAAGTTATAAGAAAATATTCGCACTTAAAATATATTCTAAACAAGCAGATTAAAATATACAGGGTGTCCGAGATATATAATAGTTAAATTAAGTGAAAAAAATATATATATTTTACTCAAAAAAGCAACATACAAAAATAATGCTTTCAAATAAAAAGGAAATAATATTTTTCTCATTCCTTTAAAATTATTCGCAATTTAGTTTTTAAAGTAATAAAAAGTACTCGCACTGAAAATATATTCTAAGCGAACATATTTAAAAAATATATAATAGTTGGGAAAAAAATCGCTTTTCTTAAACAAGCAAACATTTTTTATCGAATTTAATTCAAATATAATATTCATATTTTACATCTAACAATCAAGTTAAGAATATATATAATTCATGTTTTTTATCCTGTATTAATATTACAATTTTAAAACATCAACATCATCTCATAACGAAATCTCCTCGCAATTAACTTCAAAATTACCAAGCTTCTAAACCCCAAATTATGTCTGTTCTAAGCCGCCATTTTGAGAATTTCCAAATGATCCGTTCAAACTGCTAATCTAGCAAGCGCCCGCTGGTCAAACCGGCAAGACGCTGGACTCGAGGCATTATCACCCCTGGTTCAAAACCCAATGTCGACCAAAAGCTTTTCTTGACGTACGTCAGATAGTAAATACTCCCGCAAAGTCGACAGATGGCAGCACCAAGTGAGATGTCAAGATTTTTTTAAACCGAGTTTATCTAAAACGGAAAATGTCCTTTTCTGTCAGTTCTACGAGGAATATTTCCGTGATTTCTGAGAGCGTTAACGGGAAGTTACCGCTTCTGCAAACGGCGATTTTCCTTCTTTTATTTTTCAAAACGGAAAATCTACTAACGGAACGGAAAAAGTCCGGCAACTTCGCTGCCAGTACTTTTACCGTGAATTTATGGATTTATTTTTAACAGTGTATAAAGCAAACAAACAAATCAGATTCCCAACCACGTGATCAATTTACTCCAAAAAATTCTCCAGGTAATGTGGGTTACCCGAAGTCTGGGTAATTTCCGACTCTGAAAGCTACGAGAAACCCGCAAAAAGTCACGTGATATCGGTCTCTGAACGTTTCGGGTTACCCATATGTGTTACCCTATGTAACTCGAGGTTCGGTCTGTGAACGCGCCCAATTTTATAAACTTCACTCGCCATTTTTCGAAAACACGATGACAAAACTGTTGTCAGATGCTATGATGTGACATCACATATTTCTTTAAGTTATCTCATTTAACTTTATTAAAAATCCTTTCCTATCTCTATTCATTAATTAATACATATTAATAGTATGTAAAACCCTATGTTTTCCTATACTACATAAAAAAAATTATCCTTTTTAGCATTAAAATCATCCTGCAAAATCTATATATTTAAAGCTAAAAGGGAATTTTGTCAAATTTCAATTCAACATGAAATTGACCCCAATGCGCATGCTCCAACTGCTTTTCAAAGCAGGAATAGAATACCAGGGGGATTCTACCCTTCTATAGTTTGAGAGTGGACTGGGTCTGAACAAAAGAAAAAAGAAGGGTTCAAACCCACACAATGAGAAACCCATTCATCCTTCTCCCCACTTCCAATGGGGAGAAAAAATTTCTCTTTCTTTGAAATGGCAGCTAGGTCAATTTTCGTTCTTCATCCTTCTTACAAAAAATAAATCAACAATCACAGTTTTTAAAAATATGTTAATGCAGTTTCTGCAGGATTCTAAATGAAATTTTCTTTTTTTGTTTTTTTTTTTATTTAAATCCGAGTTGACCGGATACGCGAAGACAATGGGCGCCCAATCCTAAGTTGGTTTAATTTGAGGACCATTTGGAATAAAGCAAATGGACGAAATTCCACTAATAAATAAACAAGGACGAAAAATCATGCGTCAAGCATAGATTATGTAACACTTTACAACTCTTCCAAAACAATTTTACAAATCCTTACCGTTTAATAAGATGAAAGATAATATCTAAGTAAAAAAATTGGAAAACGCATAACATATTTAAAAACCCAATATCAGAAATTAGTAACAATAGTCGGAAAAATATCCGAATTATTTTGTGCTGCCCTGTATAGGATCTTTAGATTTGTATATATGTTACATAGAACGCTAAACTTTAGTTCAGATAGGAAACGCGTAGCACAGTTTAAAATTTCCCTTTTGGAATTTCCCTCAATAAACGTAAATGTACTCCAGAACTTTTGTGCTGCCCTGTATAGGATTTATAGAATTTATACACACCATGTAATAAAAAAAAATGAGTTAAATTTAAAAACGCGTTCAGCAACTGAAAAAGCACTTCCAGCAATTATTGTTAACAGACATTACCAAATTATTTTGTGTGTCCCTGTAAATGAACAATAAATGCTATACTCTAAATATTCTATAGTAAGCCTCTTGTAATGCACCTTAGTCACATATATAAATTTCAATTTGTTTGAAATAGTTAAACACTCTTAAAATAAACCTCAAACGATTTTTCTCCATAGATCGTAATGCAACGGAAATCTTTTGAGTGTCCCTGTAAAACAAATTTAAGTGCTATACACGCCCTGTTCTATAGTAAGCCTCTTGTTGTGCATCTCGGTGATATATATCAATTCAATATGTCTGAAATTGTATAACATCATTAAGATAAACCGCAACTGCTTTTTCCCCATAGACCGCAATGTAACGGAATTCTTTTGAGTGTACCTGTAAAAAAACTATAAGTTCTACACACTACATTTTCAATACCGAACATGCCATAGTAAACCTCAATAACATATATCAATTGCATGACTATACATATATATTTACGCGAGTTAGAGCATGAACAGACAGATGGCAGACAGACAGACAAACCTAATTCATAAACACTTTTCAACTATGTTGGAAAGTGTTAATGAAAAAAGGATACTCGAATTCTTCCCATCCTGTGTAAATTATTACGTACTCTTCAATTCATTTCCTCTCAATTTCATTTTAAAATGCAATCACCATCTGTAACAAACTTTCTATTGAAAAGAATATGTAAACATAATAACAATATTAAAATAAATAAATTACTTTTCTTCTAACGGTTCTTTTTTCCAAATCATTAAAATGTATTTCTCATGATTAATGTTTATAATTTCCTGTCATACTCGTGTCATTAACAATGTCAAAAGTTGTTTTATAATATGCTTAAATATAAATCGTTTAATATAAAAAAAAATTCAATAATTCAATAATTCTATTCTTAATTCATATACTGTTCCGGTTGTTTTACCAATAAATCAAATAATCTGTAATACCCATAAATATAATTAACTTAATTCTAAAAAGAAATTCATTCATTCCTTTTTCAAATTACCCATTAGGAAAATATAATAAATTATAATCCCTTGTAATAATATAATTCTTTTAAATTCTTGAGAATATTTTTTTAAATGCTGAAGAATTTTTCAAAACTACAAAAATAATATTTTTAAGAAAGTTACTAAAACTTATAGCCATCAGTGTTTAACTAAATATTTCTAAATTCCTTAACAGTGACACAGCTAAAAAATGGAACGCATTAATGAATATAGGTTTAAATAAAATTGAATTTAATATTTATATTTTAATTTTCGGAATTCAGCATAATAATTTTTTCATATTCACTTTTTCTGGAAATATGGTTTCCTATTAGCAGCTTCTTCCCTTATTCTCCCCAACATTTACAAAAAAGATATATTTTAATTTTTAAAAATTACATATAAAATCATCTATAAACTTTTGTGCGTTATTTATTAATTTTTTTAAATATAAGTACATGAAAAAAAAATCACCAAGTGTTACAGAAGATTCGAACAAATTTTATGTTGAATTAGCACTTTAAAATATACCTTTAAAGTAAAAGTTATTTTGCTTTATGCCTAAGATAAGGAGGAATTTAAATATTTCCGCATATAAAAAGAAGGCCTTCGAATAAATGCATGCTGAATTATTAAATTAAAAGAGCTTCAACACATCAAACGTAAATGTCATAAGTCAAATTGAATCATGATAAGATATGAAAGGGTAATTTTTCTTGAATTTTATTCCATTTTTGGTTCATATTTCCAGTAATTCAAGAGGATTTGAATTTCATTTTCGTTTAAGCGAACTGAAAAGTTCTTTTTGATAGAACTTAAAAGTAACAGTATTAAATATCTAGAGTAGTGAATATATAAAATAAAATTTAATAAATATAGAATTATAAATATTCAAAAGTAATAAAGTTTCTAACCAATTTAAACTAGTCGGATCTGTCAATCCCAAAACTTTCTTCTATCTCACACAGGTTTCGCATACTCTAAAATGAATCATTTATATCAAGGTCTAACTGAAACTCAAGTTTTATTCAATTCCGTGCATTAGTTCTTGAGATAGGACTATCGCTAAAATCGTGTAAATCCTGCAAAATGCTGCATAGCAGAGCCACCTGCTGGGCGATTTTTACCAAAAACTAATCAGCACCCATCTATATCAGAGACTAACTGAATATAAAGTTTTATTAAATTCCGAGCATTAGTTCTTGAGATAGAGCTATTGCGGAAATCACGAAAAATACTGCATAGCAGCACCACCTGCTGGGCGATTTTTACCAAAAACTAATCAGCATCCATTTATATCAGGGACTAAATGAATATAACGTTTTATTAAATTCCAAGCATTAGTTCTTGAGATAGAGCGCCCACAAAATTTTTGTCACATACAGACAGACAGACAGACAGAAAAAAATTTCTAAAAATAGTCAAATCGTGTTCAGGATCTTCTAAAGCGCATAAATCCGTCGAAAACCGGAAGTCGAAAATTTTCATGAATCCTATACTTTTTTCTTTTAAAGACAGAAGATAGTAAAAAGAAGGTTTCTCAGAATAACAACAGATATTTTATTAAATATATGTTTGCACATTTCCATTACTAAATTATACAGATATGTAAACTTTAACGAATAACATTAACAATAAATTGACGATAAAAAAGAAAAATTTCTGCATCTTTAACAAATTATTGAAATGCACATTTTATGCTGGACTTCCAACTTCCAATAGAGCGAACGTTTTTCTCCGATTACAAGCGTCTCAAATAAATTTGGTTACCATATAATAAAATAGCATTAACGTCTTCAGAGCTTATACCAACATTTAGTTTCAAACGTTGTTATTTTACAAAAAGAGCATCAATTAAAAAAAAATATATATATTTTGCCGATTTATTTGTTTATTGATTTTTAGTACATTTTGCGAGCCCTAAAAAGTATTTAATCTATAAAAATTATACTTTTCGCGAATATAAGCTTTAGAAAAAGTGAGTAGCTTTCATTTAAACAAAAATGAAGAAAATCAGTTCAATAGCTGTCGATAAAGTTGGTCGTCGAGTTTGAAAAACTGGATTTCGAGAAAAACAAGTTTAAAATTTTACAATAGCGTTACGTTCAACAAGCGACGTTGCATTGAATGGACAAAAAATACTATAAAGAATGGAAATATCACAAATCTGCTTTAGGGTAGCAATCTACACATTTTAGGAATAATAAAAAAAAATAAATAAATAAATAAAATAAACCCGAAAAATTTTATCCAAACAAGTAGTATTTTCCCTTAAGGCTGTTCTCAAATCCAAACCGGCTACTTTACACTGTAAAAAAAAATCTGTAAGGTTACTAAGAATTTTCTAGGAAACTGGGATGCCTAGAACTTTTCATGTAACTGCAACAAAAAAAATTCATGTAAAATTACTAAAGTTGTTTTAGTAACTGTTACTAAATAATGTTCAGTAAACTTACTAACGATTTTTTAGGAAGTTTACTAAAGATTTTTTTGTAAATTTACTAAGGATTATTTAGTAAACTTACTAATGATTTTTTAGGGAGTTTCCTAAAGAGTTTTTAGTAAATTTACTAAGGATTATTTAGTAAAAGTACTAACGTTTTTTAAGGAGTTTCCTAAAGAATTTTTAGTAAATTTACTAAGGATTATTTAGTAAACGTACTAACGTTTTTTCAGGAAGTTTCCTAAAGAATTTTTAGTAAATTTACTAAGGATTATTTAGTAAACGTACTAACGTTTTTTCAGGAAGTTTCCTAAATAATCTTTAGTAAATTTACTAAGGATTATTTAGTACACTTCCAAAAGATTTTTTTGTACATTTACTAAGAATTGTTTTGTAAATTTGTGAGGAACTTTACAGTACATTTACTACGATTTATTTAGTATTGTACTTAAGGGTGGAGTTCAGGTTGAGCAGCCGGAAAATGTCATTAATTTGATCATTACTAAAAGCTCTGTAGTTTCAAAACCAATTAATGAAATAGAATTTTTTTTATACTTTCATAAAATACTAATGGTTTTCAAACACATTCAAATATCTATAAATTTAGCAATATTAATTAGTTAAATTTTAATGACAAAATTAACGTTTTTAAAATATGAATTTTCAAATATGCATTTTGCACACAAGATTTTAAAAATTCTACTGCAGATATATATTTAATATTGCATTTATATTTACTTATACTACTATATTTTACACTGAACCTAAATTTAAAAGTACATTCAAATTCATTTGCATAATTAATGGCTTTAAAAATCATATTTATTAAATTTAGTATAAAAAAATGTGCTTATTTATTCAATAAAAAATTTTCTATGACAAAACTCAGGCTAAATTGAGGTTCAGTGTAAAATATAGTAGTATAAGTAAATATAAATACAATATTAAATATGTATCTGCAGTAGAATTTTTAAAATCTTGCGCGCAAAATGCATATCTGAAAATATATTTTTAAAACATTAATTTTGTCATTAAAATTTAACTAATTAATGTTGCTAAATATATATATTTGAATGTTTTTTAAAAACCATTAGTATTTTATGAAAGTATAGAAAAAAATTGTTGTATTTTATTAATTGGTTTTGAAACTACAGAACTTTTAGTAATGGTCAAACTATTGTCATTTTCCGGCTGCTCAACCTGAACTTCCCCCTTAAGTACAATACTAAATAAATCGTAGTAAATGTACTATAAAGTCCCTCACAAAATTACAAAACAATTCTTAGTAAATGTACAAAAAAATCTTTTGTAAGTGTATCTCCCCCCCCCCCTAAACATTTAATGTACTTTAGCAAAACAGTTTTTGGTAATTTTATTAAAGTAATGTCAGAAAAATTACCAGTGATTTTGTATTATTGTATCTGAAACAGCTTTTGTATTCTCGCCAGAAAGTTTATTGCCACTTTAGAAGAATTGTAAATTTGCTAATAATTTTTTAGTATTGTATCGAAAATATTTTATTTACATTCACCAAAAAGTATTTGTAACTGTACAAAATTTTTGCAGTAGTTTACTAATGGCTTTTCAATATTATACAGAAAAAATTTTACGTAAATATTTTTGTATATTGGAGTTTTTGTAATGGTATTCTTTTAATATGAAATCGAATTTTTCAGTTTTAAATATCTAGAATGGAGTTTTCCTCACATATATCAAAATACTTAGATTCAAAATAAGCAATAAGTCCTAACGTGTTTCAATATTACCACAGCAATCGCCACAAGTCTTTGTATGTTATGGATAAGAAAATTGACTTAAGTTTTACTATAGATATTTAAATATGTAGAAATTCAATTCGATATTAAAGGAGCATTATAACAACAGCACTAAATGAGCAGAAGCTGATTTTACGATTTTTAGGTAAACTAAAAAAAAGATTTTAATACAGCAATATAAATAAAATATCCTTACTGAGTTTATAAATAAAACAACTGGTGATATGTGCCCTGTGAAAAAATGGATATGGCCTATAAAATTAGCTTAATATGTTAAAAAGTATAACTCCCCGTAAAATTAGAAATCTGTTTAATATGTTAAAACAGTACGATTGCCCGTAAATTTTAAACTGGTGTCTTCAGGCAATATTACTTTTAGGGGTTCATTCTGTGAGGAAGAAAAGGGGATAATTGCAGTGTTATCATATGGGAAGGGAAGGATTTTTTTTTTTTCTGATTGCTGCCACTATTTTCAAATAGCAATATTTGACGCATTTGATCTGTCATTATTATATATTATTTCTACTATCATTTATCTGGCAAATATTGCTGTTTGGAAACGCAGTAGCATTTTAAATAAAAAAAACTGCCTAACTGGCAATCATAATATTAAATGTGCTTATCCTTACAAAATGATTTAATATTTTATTTACCAGCAATCTCAAATAAAATATATATTTTTTAATAATGCTTTTATGTAACCATTATATTTTTTAAATAATCTTCACTTTATTTAGTTGCAGATTTCTGCAAATAAATATGGTGATTTTTTTTTCAACGTGTTTTGTAGCTATATGAAAACATAGGTATACTTACAACTAAATGTAACAACAATCCTTTTGATTATGAATGATGCTCTGTAAAACTTGCCTTTTTTTTACATTAATAAAGTATGTTTATGTAACATTTAACATTTTGGTCAAAATGTTCACTAGTCCTTATTCAGTTTTCACCTAAATTTGTAAACTCAGAAAATATAGGTTTCTGATGCTGCAAAAATCTAGGATAGTGTGATTTCATAAAATCTGTTCAAACATAAAATAAACAGTCAAATATCAGTGATAATAGAATTTGAAGGAAAAAATTCTTGAATGTTATTTCTATAATAAACTAGGTACAGCAACAATGAGCAAATAATTTTTTTTTTTAGAAATTCTTCATCAGAAATAAGTTTTTTTAAGGGCTGTACACACCCTGCATTTGTTATTATTACTGCGATATCATAAAAAAAAAAGAAAAGAAAAAGAATATTAGAATCTTAATATACATTTATTAAACATATTTTTACAAACAATATTTATTTTTATATACATATTTAGTAAAATTATTGAAGATATAGAAACATGTACAATAAAAATTTGCATTAGTATCAATCAGGCTCTGAATCTTTAGTTTGCACATCTGCTTCTTGTGGGGAGGGGCTTTGATCTTTTGTATTACATATAACCAAGTATTCCCTATTAAAAGATAAAACACATATTACATAAATATTTTAAATATTATAAAAAAATAAACACACAAACTGAGTGAAAAAAAAAAATATTTTGATTTATTTGTAATTTTCACCGAGTAACCCCTTTTAACTGATAAAATTAATTTTGACTCTCCTCCTGCATGCCTGTCAACGTCTATTACCAAAAAAAGCAGGAGATTTACAAAATAAATTAGAAGATTTTATGAGACACTATTTTATGATATAAAAACTAAAATTACTAAGTAAATTGAAAAAAAAAAAAAAAAAAAAAAAAAAAAAATTTGTTATCTAAATCATTACCTATATAAAATGAAAACAGGAACTATTTAAATCCGAATATATATATATAATATATATATATATCTTCACAACCAGGTTTCTTTTTTTGGGGGGGAGGGGGGGGGGAGGACAATACCAGCCAACTTTATGAAATAGCAGAGTTCCAAAATAAATTCATAAAATTTTCTGAGGCATTGTTTTATAACATAAATATAAAAGTACTAACAAGGATGGTGCATAGCAATTTTGCACAGATGATTTTAAAGTATGTTGTAGGTGTCATACACCTAACTACTTTCTTGAAAGGATTTTTTAAAATTGGTCTTAGTTTTGGAGAATTCGGGAGTTAAAACTCAGCATACGTTTAAAATACTCTTTGTTTAAATTTCTGGAAGTGGACTTAACCCCTGCCGCACTCGCCGACCTAACCGGGTAACTATTGGCGGGGCGAAGAGGGGGGGGGCGCACCGGAGATACATAATATGATTAAGCTGTCACAGACCTTCTCAACGATATATGACATGAGGAGTGTCAATAAATTTAGAAAACTGCCTCTTGGGGAGGAAAAGGGGGGGGGAATTAACAAAATTTGTCAAACGGGCACATAAGAATCAAGAAAATAGTTCATCATACATGTAAAAATCATTAATTTCATCTATCGGTTGCATAAGAATCCTTAATTTCATCGGTTGGGTGCAGAAAAAAAATGTCGTCAATCAAACATGTAAATATCATGTGTTTTTCCATTTTCCCTTAAAAAAATTCATGTTTATTTCTCATTAATGTAAGAAAAATATAACTTTTTTGCATTAAACTTCACCTGATTTACTACACGCAGTTAAAATATGATCTAGAATTTCACAAAACATGTAAACAAACTGTATTTACATAACACAAACTAAGTACATATATGCATGCGAGTGATCGACACCATTGAAAATGAAAATTGCATAAAATGAAGGACTTTTTCTAAGATTATTTTTCAAATGTAAAAATTTAAGAAACATAGTATGTTCAGATTGCTTGCAACACTTAAAATAAGATATAATTTATGCAAGAGACACTGCTTTATATAAAATTTAGGTATTTTGAGCAATATTTTCAATTTTTACTGTTCGACATTTTTTAATATGAAAACAAAATTGAATTATTATAAACATATTTAAATTTGTTTTGGATGACAAATACAATTGTGGATAAACAATGATATTTTACACTCATGCTGTGAGTAACAAACTGAAAATCAAGGAGCTTTTCAGAAGTTGCAAGTCAAAACTCCATAGAATCAGAATTTTCCCTTTAAAAAATTCATGTTTATTTCTCATTAATGTAAGAAAAATATAACTTTTTTGCATTAAACTTCACCTGATTTACTACACGCAGTTAAAATATGATCTAGAATTTCACAAAACATGTAAACATAAAAACTGAAGAAAAATTTAATAAATTACTTTCAATAAATATTTTTTACAAATTATTTGATAGATTTTCGTTTGTGACAGTAGATAATTTTTTTTTATTGGACCGTTTATTTTATTTTTTTTTTTTCGAGATCTAATGCGACATAAACACTTTTTTTCATTTTTAGTCAATCAGCATTAGCTTAGGTTTGCAAATTTTTAGTCTTCTATTGTGTTCGGGTCATACTCGCCCTTCATATGAAGACAACATTAGCGATTCTATTTTTAATTATGAACTCTGCTGATGCTAAAGTTCTGCTCTGCACATTTACGATGTCACTTTCATTCGTTAGTAGACATAATTTTCATATATTGTTATTCCGATAGAAAGCAATCTAAGAGTGTTTCAACTTTTCCTATAAAAGCACAGGATCTTTCAGATAACGGTGTCAAATTTTTAATTTAAGCTGATTTTCAGGAAAATGAAATATTGCTTTAATTAAGGAATCAATTATAAGTTACGATATACACCTTTTATAGGAAATATAAAACTGAGATTTTTAAATACTCTTATATTTATAAATAAAATCTAATCTAAATCTAATATTTATAAATAAAATTACACAACCATAATATAACAAAAATTTTATCTGTTACATTATTCATTTTTTTTAATACAAACTATCCACAATACAGTAGACTCTCAAATCCACACAGCTTGGGACCAGAGGTTGTGCGGATTTCTGGTCACTGTTTTGTTTACATTTTTTAACAGTAATTTGAATGTAATAATGCACTGGAAATTATCATGAATGCTTACAATAAAGTAAAATATTAAAATAATTATGTGAAATAATGTAAAGGTGACATAAATAATTAATAAACCATAAAAATTACAAAACCATAAAATTACAAAATTTTATTTGATGTTTGGCCAGATTTAATAAACAGAAAAGCTTGATTAATACATAAATGTATTTGATAAAAAGATCAATCGCCACTAATATAAGTGTTATCTTGAAAATTTTCAGAGATAAATTTATACTTCCTTTATGAAAAAGCAAGAGTTCAATATTAACCAGAATTACATAATAAAATGAGTACAGAATGATAAAAATAAAAAAGCTTGAATTTCCCCCCTATATCTTAACTGTAAGTTTCACTGTTTACATCTGAAACAATGTGTGGATTTTAGGGTTGCGGATTTTGAGAGTCTACTGTATTTTATTTGTTATTTATCCTGAATAAAATTAACTTAAGGAATTTAATACTATTAAAAAGCCTCAGAATATGTAACGAAATGCGTTTGCCCAGTTAAAACTGGTTATAACGACTTTCTACCAATGGCACAGAAGAAACCCCTTTCTGCCGACAAAAATCCAGCCCTGGGTAGAAGGTTTTTTTTTTTTTTTTTTTTTTTTTTTTTTTTTTTTTTTTTTTAATAAAAAGGTAGGCAGTGTGCAGCACCCTTCTGAAACTTCCTTGGGAAAACTCTGAATAAACCACAAAATTTTTAAAACCATGACAAAATTTAATTTATATAATATAAATATTTACTTACATTGGATTTATCCATGGTATCCAGGTCTAATATATCAAGTTGAAGGATGCAGAATCAGGAAGACAAAATTTTGCTTTAACTAGATAAAAAAAAAAAAAAACAAGTCTTTATAGTCTTACTACTATGCAAAATTATCAGTATCAGCTAATTTTCAGAAAATACACAAGCTTTTTTTATGAACTTTGACATAATTTAAGATGCATTTTATTTAAACATATGAAAATTTTAAAACACAGTGAAGCAAACACACTTTTCCTAAGGTATTTACAATAATAAAAGAAATGCCTTATCTCTTGAAAATGTAGAACGATTGGTGTTCTTGCAGTCGAACAAATAGGTTTTAAATAGATTTAAAATTAACACCGGAAATCGTATTTATCTATTGGCTTAAATCGATTTAAAGCAAACATCGTAAAACAGATTTAAATAAATCGATTTCAAGCTATCATCGAAAATTCCGATTTAACTAAATAGATTTCAAGCCATCATCGAAAATTCTGATTTAACTAAATCAGTTTAAGGCGAAGGTGGACTTAAAAAAAAAAAAAAAAAAAATAAAAATAACCGATTTGCTTGAAAATTAAATATGTGATTGCAATTGTAGTTATGTAAAAATAACTAAAATTTTAAGGAAAAATATTAATTATTTTGGTAATTATTAATTATTGAAATAATTAATTGAAAATGCTCTATGCGCAGTTCTTTTACATATAATACACTGATTTTTATTTATGAGATACCTTTCATATCTAAGATTAAAACTTAGTTGGAATCGTAAAAATGAATAGAAAATATAATTAATAAAATAATAATAAGTGTAAAAACCAATTTTTAGCGTGCAAAAATACTGTTAATTATTCTTCCAATAAAGAATTTACAGCCTATGAGTTCTAAAGTACTATTTATTTATCTAATATCCATTTTATGTACCATAAGGTAAATACATAACAAATTTTGAAGAACTCTGAAAATTAGGAAGGCACATGGAACATTTTGAAAATTGACGTTATTCGAAAATTTTCATTTTGAGTAAATCAACTTTTAAGTCAGAAACATTAGTATTTCAATATTAATGAACATTAAATACCATAAAATAAATGAATATTACTTATAATATATATGTATATATGCATACAATAAAATTTTAACAATACATATGTAAAAAACCTACATTTTTACTAAAATAATATCCACCGTTTTACGAGATACTTTCGCAGTAACGCTGCGCTTTGGTTGATCAAAAAGGAAAAATGCTCCATGCGTATTTTTTTCACATATAATATGGTAATTTTTATTCATGAGATACCTTTCAGACCTAATTGTAAAACTTAGTTGAAATCGCAAACATGAATAGAAAATAAAAATTTATAAAAATAATATGCATAAAAACCAATTTTTATCATGCAAAAACACTGTTAGTTATTCTTTCAATAAAGAATTTACAGTCTATGAGTTCTAAAGTATCATTTATTTATCTAATATCCATCCCAATTTTAAATTTTACAACATTAAAAAAAAAAAAAAAAAAAAAAAAAAAAAAAAAAAAAAAAAAAAAAAAAACATGTATGTACATATATATATATATATATATATATATACTTTCATATGCAATTTCTTTGTCGATGATTTACTGAATAGTTCTTCACTAACATAGTTTTAGTATTATTAATTTAGGCGTTAAAACCAAAACCAGTATTATTTCTGTCCACACCAATTTCCTTAATTTATACTATATTATGAGTTCAAGCACATCCTTGTGTTAAATTTTCTGTACTATATTAGCAGATACTCAAACTGAAGAAAACATTGCAGCAACAAAATGCATTAAAGCAAAAATCAGAGATAATGTCATAAAATGTACATGTGCAGGCATTAGGAGCACAAAATGCAGGTAACTTTTAAATATATATATAAATGTCAAAAAAAAATACAACATACATTTTAACTTTCAGTTCACAGCATATCTATATCTATCTATCTATCTATATATATATGTAAAAAAAAAATTCATAAAAATATCTGTAAAACTTTTGAAGCACTAAAATTTACCGCAAACCAAATTCAGAGATCTTAAGAAAATTCGTTTACGTTTTTAAGTCCAATTCTTTCTCTAACAATTCCGCAAATGATAATCATACAATTAGAAATTAAGCATTCTGATGCAACACATCTTTTACCCAATTTAGCTTTATATAATTTGTATGTTCAACATATGAAAATCTGTCTTTCTGTTGATATATTTCAATTCAATTTTTGATTCAATGTCACAAAATGTGTAAACACCTTCTCTCTTTCACATCCCTCGCCTCCTCCTCTTGAAATGTGATATACTTAATGATATATAACCTTTCAATACTGATAAAAACAGACATTTGAATACCTATTGCCAGGGATCTGTTTATGAAAAAATTGGGTCCTTTAAAGGACTCTTTACAAAATTTTTCATTTCAAAACAGGACCCTTCACAAAATTCTTTGTCTTGAAAATAGGCTTTTCACAAAATTTTTCCATCTTTAAACCAAACATTTCCCAAATTAACAATTTAAAAGTAAAATCTGACATGTCACTTTTACATATATAAAGAAAATACATGTATTTTACATCCATATATCTCCGTAAAAATGTATAAACAAGAACCTGAATATAACGATCATTTCAAATTCACAAAATTAGGATTAGATTTTTCACGAATATAAAAAGTTGTTTCCAATTTCACAAAAACATGACCCAGGGGAAAAAGTCTGGACAGACCCCTGATTGCTATAAAAACTTCAACTCATATAAATTAATTTAACTATTTATAAATAGACAGAATTAGCAGGTAAGTGCACCCTGTCATAATACATTTTATTAATTAAGTGCCTAAGATTGTGGTATTATATTATTTAAACTAAAGCTATTAATACTGAACAAAAAGTAATTTTAGAGATCTTGAATGATATATGAAATGAGAATGTTACACTAAAAACAAATTTCCTTTTTCTGTTTTTTTGTCGTTTGGAAATATTTTGAATAATTTAAAAAACAAACACTCACAAAAGAATGTAAACAGCTTACAGACCAGGGTTGTATTGGTTTTAACTATGTAAAAAAGGTAGTTTTAAACATCCTGATAAATATGAAGATATGTTTTGACCAAGCGGTCAAAACAATTATTAAAATATTTAAATAATTTAATTTTACATAGAAAGTGAATGAAAGCAAATCCCAATAAACAGAAGAAACATTTTAATTTTAAATTTAATTTGGAATTCAAAAGTAACAAGTTTGCCGAATTTTCTAAATTAAGAATCTATGTTATAAACTAAAAACATGTAACGCTGACATCATATCAACAGTGGCAATGACCTGGGCGAACAATTTCATTTTTATCAAACTTATTAACTTTTAAACACCACTTCACACAATTTCAAATTTTACACTGTCAAAAATAAATAAATATATCTATATACTTTCATATGCAATTTCTTTGTCGATTTACTGAGCAGCTCTTCACTAACATAGTTCTAGTATTATTAATTTAGGTGTTAAAACCAGTATTATATCTGCCCACGCTAATTTCTTTTATTTATACTATATTATGAGTTCAAGCACATCCTTGTGTTAAAATTTCTGTACTGTATTAGCATAGATACTCAAACTGAAGCAAAAAAACAAAAATCAGAGATAATGTCATAAAATTTACATGTGCAGGCATTAGGAGCACAAAATAGAGTAATTTATTATGTATTTTAGTTTAGTGCTTTTTAAAGAAATATATTTTTTAAAAACCTAGTTCTTTTTTTTCTTTAGTCCCCCCCCCCCCCCCCCCCCCCCACCGCTTCATTTTACATTTCAAAGAATATTTTGTGAAACTGGGAAAACTAGAAAAAAAAAATTAAGCTTATATTGTTACTCATATATTTACAATGTTGAAAATGTTACAAGGAAAACTTAAAAGCATAGAATTTGTACACCATTATAATTTTATCCATTTACCTCCCCCTCCCCCCCCCCCCTATTTTAGATCATGATTTTTTTCATGATTTTGTATGTCTCAGAAAGAGACAAAATGACATTAAGATTAAGAAAATTCTGATTTCAGTGAAAAAGCTAAAAACTTTCAATGCCTGTGTTTTACAAGAAATTTTGTAGTTTTTAATGTTTTAAAACTCAAATTTGCTAGATCTAACACTTAATATTTACCACAAAAGCAATTACTATTTATTTTAAAGCTTTTAATGCAGAAAAAAATCCATATTAATTTTTTTAAACATGTTGATGATGATATTTCTACACGTATACAGTTTTTTTATTATTAGCGTGTAAAATTGTTTAATAAAAGAAAAAATCTATAAATAGCCTACTTTTCACACTCCGATGGTTAAACAAGAGACGCGGGATTTTCTTTCTCCATTGCAAACTTCTTTATGAAGACGAAACGACGAGTCTGTTGAAATTTTCTACTTATTTCAGCGGCATCGAGATCTTTCTGGCTGGTTTAGAAAACATTTTTTCAGAACTGAAAAAAAATATAACAAATACTAGTACAAAAAATTTATAAACATTGAAATTGAAAGAGAAATAATACAATAAATAAGAGAAAATAACTTACCTTTCAAAAACTTAGGACATTACAAACACGTGCTGAAACCTGATTTCTTCACGCCGCCGCAAGCAAACAAGAAAATTTCACGCCTCGATCTCGCCAGTCTGGTGCCAAGCTGCCTGGGGTTTTACGCTTCTGCGACTGCGTCAATAGTCACTACGTCACCACAGAAAGCATTCTAATTGGCTGATATGAGAAACATGAATATTTCATGTACCTTCACAAAGCGATGGATAACATTTTACCCGCGTTACAAATAAAATGTTAGTAAGCATACAGATTTCTGTAGCTTTACAAAAACTAGTTTTGTAGACTTACAGATTTTTTTTTACAGTGTATGACATTTTAGGTAGCTTTCAATACAAAAAAGTATAAAGCTACCTATTGCAGCCGTTCGGAGGAAAGCAGTTCCGGAAAATTTCGATATATTTTCACCGATCATGACCCCCAGACCCCAAAACCACCCTCCGTCCAAATGTTGATTTATATATATAGATATATCCATATATATATATATATATATATATATATATATATATATATATATATATATATATATATATATATATATATATATATATATATCTGACCTATGTCATACGATAACTCCCGTATTTATGAATCGATTTTGATGAAACTAATTGTGTGTATTAAGGTCACTAATGTCTCGACCGAGTTCGTTGGCCAGCTTGGTCCGCCATCTTGTTTCAAGATGGCGGCCACTTAAAGATTTAAATTAACTTAAAATCTAAAATAACTATACAAAAAAGTTAAAAATTCAAATTTATTTTTTAATTACGTGTTAGGCCTTGATACAAGGATTCCAGAGCTTTTTTTGGTTTACCACTATCTTAAAAAATGGCTGAGATAGAGCAGTTTGAAATTCTAGGGTGGCTGACATTTTGAAACAAATAACGCGATTACTCGTTTTAACGCGATTACTCGCAAATTATTTTCTTTCATTGTTGTAATAATTTTCCCAATCATACGCATAAAACTATATATTCATATCCGTTAGCGCCAAAATTGGCAAAATTGGCGAAATTTGGCGAAATATCGCGAAATTTGGCGATCAAAATAAGTCTTCATAAATGAAGCCAATTTGGCTATTGCTCAATAATTTGACGAATTTCTTATTCAAATTCAGTATTAACGAATCTTTTGTAAACGTTTCTTTGCATTTTAGCTTGCTGTTTTCGTGTAACATTAGCTAAAATTTTAAAACGTAGATATAGGAAAGCTACCTTTTCCTCCCGGTACAGGCCGGAAGGACTTTTTTTAATTCATTTTTTTCACAAATGTATCAACCTGGCAGGTGCTCTTGATAAGAAACTTTGTAATTGTAACATATTTTCCATTTTTTGATAAAAGCAGAAAATCTTTCAGAATATACTGTCAAAGTCGTCATTTTAAACCGAATTCTTGATAAGGCAACATGAGAAACAAAAAAAAAAATTAGTAGTCACGTGACAAAAATCGCTTATAACTCGGTACGCAATTTATTTATCAAAAAATGGAAACCAATTTTCGATTCCAAATCGCTTCAACAGTCAGAACTGCCAATTTTATGCATTTGCATTTAAAAATGAATCAGAAAATGTGTCAGAAGATTTCGCGTTGTTGAACAAGTCATTTCAAAACCACCTTATAAGTGAAAGCCGGTGAAGTATGATGCGTACAAAAAATAGTAAAAGATAAAACAAAAAGAATTTATTTTCATTATATTTTCTAAGAAAAACTCACCAAATTATCGAGTACATGTTAGAAATAGAACTGATTGTTTTAGACTAAAACCATATATATATATATATATATATATATATATATAGTACTTGATATGTTTTTGAAATTCATAGATATTATAATTATATATATATATATATATATATATTAATATTTAACATTTATATTTGGCGCCGAAAAATGTCTGAAATCCTAAAAGTACCATTATATTTTGTAGTTGTTGACATATGTTTTTTGTAAGTAGATTTACCATTAAAAATGAATTTAAAATAAAATGTACATTACTATTAGGTAACTTTCAATACAAAAAAAGTATAAAGCTACCTATTGCAGCCGTTTGGAGGAAAGCAGTTCCGGAAAATTTCGATATATTTTCACCGATCATGACCCCCAGACCCCAAAACCACCCTCCGTTCAAATGTTGATATATATATATATATATATATATATATATATATATCTGACCTATGTCATACGATAACGCTTGTATTTATAAATCAATTTTGATGAAACTAATTGTGTGTATTAAACTCACCAATGTCTCGACCGAGTTCGTTGGACAGCTTGGTCCGCCATTTTGTTTCAAGATGGCGGCCAATTAAAAATTTAAAACTAAAATAAATATACAAAAAAGTTAAAAATTCCAAATTATTTTTTAATTCAGTGTTAGGCCTTGAAACGAGGATTCCAGAGCATTTTTTGTTTTACCTCTATCTTAAAAAACGGCTGAGATAGAGCAGTTTGAAATTCTAGGGTTGCTGACATTTTGAAACAAGACAGCACATTACAAAAATTTTCATTGTTGTAATAATTTTCCCAATCAAACGCATAAAACTATATATTCATATCCGTTAGCGCCAAATTCTCGCCAAACTTGGCGACATTTCGAAAAATATCGCCAAATTTGGCGACCAAAATAAGTCTTCATAAATGAAGCCAATTTGGCTATTGCTCAATAATTTGGTGAATTTCTTATTCAAATTCAACATTAACGAGTCTTTTGAAAACGTTTTATTTGCATTTTAAGTTGCTGTTTTCGTGTAATATTAGCTAAAATTTTAAAACGAGGAAAGCTACCTTTTCCTCCCGGTACAGGCCAGAAGGACTTTTTTTTACTTATTTTAATCACCTGTTCCTCAATTAAATGTTTTATGATACATACGTTTTATTCTAAAAGTATCATTAGATTTATTATTCGAATTTTATATTGCAATGCATATATAGATATAACACTAACAGCAGTTATTAGGCAAACATTAATTTAAATTATTTAAAATATTAAACTTTTTGTTGTTTGACACTAGTAATAATGTATACATTTTATGCTAAAACTACAATTTTATTTTTTACTCTATTTTCATATAACACTCGTATGTAGCGTTAACAACTGCAGTTAATACTAAAGGCATATACAAAATCGTTAAAAGGAAGAAAAAATAAGAAACATTATTAATATTTTCCTAAAAAAATTTTTAAACTACATTAATAAGTACGGCTTACGAGAAAAGTTTGACAATATCAAATCTATGTTACGAATTTTGTTTGTCATAAAAGTGCAAAAATAATTTTCATTGACATTAACTTATTAATTCGAGTCACATTTCTTGTAATATTCAAAATGATTTTTTATTTCATGCGTAATTAAATTAATTGAAATTTTCATAGTTATTAGGATTATTAAAATTGAATGTGGAGGAAAACATAAAAAATAAAAAGCTGAAAAAAATTCATATTCTTAAATTATATTTATTAGAAAATTAAAAACAAATTTCATAAATGCATCATAAAAATAAGGAAAACGCAAATGATTTCGAAAGGTTTAATCTTTCGTATTTTGGCAAGAAGAAAAAAAATATATATATGAAATAAAAACACATTACACAAATAATTTTTATGCAGGAAACAAGGATCATAATTAATTTATTCATCAATTTGTTCATAATCTATTTATTCATAATCATTTTATTAAATTATTCATCAATTTATTATTTCAGTTATTTGTTCATTCCATTTATTTAATAAATGTATTCGCGATATTTAATCAATTTATTTCAATTAGTTTCATTTTATTCATTTAATTAAATTTATTCATTAATCTATTTATTTATTTATTTAATATTTAGTGGATTGGTTTAATAATATACCCTTTATAATAAATGTAACACCTTGTAATAATATATTTCTTTTAAATGCTAAAATATGTAAATTAACAACATAATAAATACACAGTAAAATAACTTTTATTAGGTTGTTTGACATGTTTTGGCTCACTCCGAGCCATTATCCAAAACAAATGAAAATATTCCACCATTGCACGGTCTTTGAAGTTATTGTTTAAAATGCTATAATTTAATTTAAAGTTTTTATTTATTAAAAGATAACGTGCGTAATTTTTAAAAAAGTACATGGAAATTAAATGATAGCATTTCAAATAATAACTTCAAAGACCGTGCAATTATGGAATATTCTCATTTGTTTTTGAAAATGGCTCGGAGTGAGCCAAAACATGTCAAACAACCTAATAAAAGTTATTTTACTGTGTATTTATTACGTTGTTAATTTACACCTTTTAGCATTTAAAAGAAATATAATAAACTCTGTGTCAAAAATACAGGGCGACACTAGAATCTCATTCCAGGTTTTTTTTTCATTACTTTAACACAAGTAAAGCTATTTTAACGAAATTTGCGTAAAATGTTACTTGCTTTGCGTGAAATGTAAGTATCTCATGAGAACTGGCAGAAGTGGCCACCCTCCATCCGCATCCAAATAATGTTGGACTAGATCCTCCATACTTCCCGTAATCCTGGTTGCTTTTTTTTTTAAATACCACTAACCAGGCCCCTACCTGCCCGGCATGAATGCCTAGCTTGACGGGTTAGTACCTGAGAGTGGGGCGGAAATCGCCTGATCACAACATGGCTGTGATTCACCTGACTATAGATTTGTTGGCATCGCTGGAGTGCTTGCTCTCTTGTGGTTTGCTACAGTTATCTTTCTTTACCGGTTCAAGGTTTCTGTTTAACTTTGTTGTATTGACAGATTTAAAAAGGTCTCATAATTTAGAGCCTTGATCAGGTGACGAGACCCTCACCTGACTAGGCACCCCCAGAGGTATTATTTACAGGTAACTTGGAGGGCTTTGCACCCACGACGGATTTTACATGCACCAGGCGCCTTTAGCGTACATAGATTTTCATATTTGCGGTCTCTGTTGACTTGTCACGCTCATGGTGGATTGTCGCTGTAGTGTTTATCGCCTTTTTTAGGGGGCTGAATTCACTTTTCGTTTTTATTTGTCTCTGACCGAGTTTTCTGCCGTTTTTATGGGCTCACCCCTGCTGTGGGTTGTTTCTGTCTGTTATCATTCGTTGGGTTTTGTCTCTTTCTTGATATATTGTTACCTCTAGCTTGTGCTAGAGCAGGTGTCACATTTTGAAACTTGGTCTTCTTTCGAGAATTTCACTGGTTATTATGCCACTATCGTGGGTTAAATAATCCTGGTTGCTTATGGCCGCACTAAAAGAATTAATTTTAACTTCTGGAAGTTTCCACTATATCACTGCGTTTCGCAGATAAATGTAAGTCTATTGAAATTTTCATTCAAATATCTCTATTTGAAGTTATGAATGATAATGTTTCAATTGAAAAGAGCAACCCTGTATATTTGACTATATAAACAGATTCCGACTCTTGTTTCCTGTACAAAAATTGTTTGTTGTTGTGTTCTATACCACCCCTTAAAGTTTGTCTAATAATTTGTAATTATACAAAATGCACCACGAATTTTAAATAATCATTTAAACATTCTATCTCTAATTAGCTATCACATTGCCTTTCAAAAGTTTCATGCATCTTTAGAGAATAAACAAAAAAATTTTGAAGTTATGAATGATAATGTTTCAATTGAAAAGAGGCACGCTGTATTTTCTTATACATAAACAGATTACGACTCTTGTTTCTTGCACAAAAATTCTTTGTTGTTGTATACTGTACCACCCCTTAAAGAACTGTACCACCCCTTAAAGAACTGTTAAGAAACTTTTTGTATCAAAAAGGACGACCCAGTGCTTTCAATTCTGAAATACCAGAAATGCTCAGAATATTGAAACATGGACATACTCAAAACTGAGCCCATAGAGGTCAGTTCATACTCATTTTTGAAACATGGACATATTCAAATATGAGCAAAGGATGTTTTATTCTTGAGTGCGTGAATGTTTTCAGAAATGAGTATAGACATGTTTCAGGCTGGAGTCATTTTGATTCGGAGCCATTTCGACTATGCGTCATACTCAGATTTGACTATTTTTTGCTCAATTTTGAAAATGTCGTTTTTAGAATGTACTCATGATATATGAGGCGTTTAGAAAAAAAGTGTATAAAGTCTATAAAACATTGACCAAAGGTATTTGGACTTGGAGGTAAAGTTATCCATTTCACTACGAATTAATTTTTTTATCAGAAACTTCAACCCCTGGTGACTTTTTTTAAAAATTATTATTCGTACCATTTTATCCGTTAAATAATCTGTGCCATACACTTATCGGGCAACTTCAACAGAAATCTACCATAAAGAATTTTTTTTGTATATAGTGAGACAAATAAAGTATAAAAATAATCGCCAGTGGGATAAATACGTCTCGACGTAGTCAGAATGTTAAAATAGTGGTAGCTTGGTGTTCACGGGCCTTAGATTGAAGACCCTTTGTTTAATTGATCCATGTGGCGGTTCTAGAGTTAACTCGAACGACGACTCAGATTCCTCATCGTGCATTTTGGCAAAGTAGTGCATGACGAGTCTCAGTCGTCAAATGTACCTAAGAGGTTAATGGGCTCCATTGCATTTCATTCTGAATCATATCACAGGAGACTACTATCGCCGTTTATTGCTCACATCTTTAACTTAGAGTTTGGTATGTTAAGGCACCGCACAATCTTTTCTGATCTATGCAATTCTCTAAATTTACAAATCTCAACTCAAAATACTAAAGCAATGTTATTTGGTAGATATCTTCTGACTCGCAGGATACCTATATTCAAATTGCAAAACATTAGAATAAATATTACGAAGAACTTAACTTATTTAAGTTTAGTATTAGATTCTAAATTTAAATGGCTAGACCATCGAACTTATGTGAAATCTAAAATTTCAAATTTCATACTTGGTGTCAAAAGATTTAATTTTTATAATCACGGAATCAACCCGGATATTTTGAAAATATGGTATAAAACGGTAGTTTTTAAACAGATTACTTATGGATATGAGGTTTGCTTTCCTGATTTAAATTGCCACGGAACACGGAGATTGAAATCAATACAGAGAACCGCTCTATTAAATTTAATAAAGGTATAGAGGAGTATCTCCACTGACGCATTATGCGTTCTAACTGGCATTACTCCAATAGATATTACATTGACTAATGACTATAATTGCTACCAAGTAAAAGAAGGACGAAGAATATAGAATGATAAAGGTCAAATATACAAATTAACCAATCTAATGCTAAAAGAGAAAAATTATAATTTCCCAAATTATAACCAATTAAAGAATTTAGACATGATGAAATTTACACAACAACTTTAAATAACTATGACTTAAAAAGCTACATAGATGGAAACGGTACGTTAAACGTGACAAATGAGGCGCGATCGTACTATAACTAGTTTTATAAACATTCAGATCTTGGTGCAATAGCTGTTGCACTCTTATGCAAAAATGCATGAATACAAAATTTATTTTATGTGCAAGTTTTCGTACTATAGATATTAATTTTATTTTATGAAATTAAGTTTCAATACACTTTTACAAACAATTTATTATAGCTCTGTTATATTAAAATTATACTACGCGCCAATCAATATTTAATACAAGACAATGTAAAAAAAAAATCATCGTTATTATTTCAGGGAAATGAATTATATCGTCTGTTATTATGATGAATGTTAAGGGAATTTATTTTTCCGAAAACCATTCGAGACATATTATAAATGTATTGTAACTATATTATAACTATATTTTTACATTTAATTTCATTAAATATAACAAGTTGGAAATTGTACGTCAGATGTGACAAATGAGGTGCGTTCGTACTATAATTAGTTTCAGTGAAATCAATTATATCGTCTGTTATTATGATAAGATTCATTTCCGTAATAAAATATAAGTAATAAATTAAGTTAACAACATTTTATCTTCTGTTGACATTCACTGAAAATTCCAATGGGAAACTTAAGCCTAGCTTTGAAAATTTCAGAACTTGAAATCCATATTTAGACTCTTTTTCCTTTTAATATCTATTTCTACGGGAACATCTATCCAAACAACTGTCGGTAGGTTATAGGATTGCCCATAATTAAACAATTTTAATATACAAATTTGGTTTTGAAATTCAGTCATGCGAAAATAACAGGACTCCATCGTAAATAAGACGTAATCACCATGGCAACCTAGAATCATTACGTACCACGGGATATCATCCAATTAATTACGTAGGATATGATTGAATAGATTAAATAAAACTTTTATTAATATAATTTTAAGTTTTGATACATTTTTCACAAAATTTGAAATGACGCGACAAAATTCTGCAACGATCATATATACTGAATTTCAAACCATTCGGTTTGGTGGCTTTTGCGCTGCTATATGCGGACAGACAGACGGACCAGACGACGACTATAGGTGCTACATATTTACATAATTACGAATCTAATAAAAGAATGTAAAAAAATGACATTAAAAATGACTGTTCAGTCATACAAATTAACTTTTAAATCAGACGTACTAAATTATAATTTATTAAAACTAGTTAAATTGTATATTTTTTCTTTCTAAAATTTCATTAATGTACAAATGCGCCGGATTTGTGATAGTTTTTCTGCTGTTAAATTAATAGAAAACTTACAAATTATTTTACATGAAAAAAAAAAAAAAAAAAAAAAGTGCTATAAGCAAGATACAAGTATATTTTCCTTAAATGTCTTTGGTAATTCGTAATTTTTTTAACTAATAGCAGAAGCCATTAAAGGGCACGTTTTTTCTGAATTTGCTTTTATTTATGCATAATTTTATTCCTCATTTTTACATCTAATAATTCAGGGAGTCGTGGCAAGAGAGTGCCAAGCCACATTTTTGAATTTCTGAGATATTTCAATTTGAAAATTTGATCCAATTCTCAAATCAAGATTTATAAACATGAAGATTTTTCACCAATGTCTTAGTAACATTTGAGATATTCTGAGTCACAATATGGCATTAGATTATTGATATTGCTATTACGTTTTTTGTAAATGAGCTATCTTCATTGGGGGCATAAACATCTGGGGCAAAAACGAAACCTGTCACATAGGCTGCTACCAAGTGACGTTAGAAACAAATTATATGTTGGATATTATAATTTACAATATTAAGCAACAGATGACAGTGTTAGATTTATTTCACCAAAAATGTGGCTTGGCACTTTCTTGCCCCAAACCCCTGAATTACGATAGATGTTGACGATAGAGGTAGTTGCTATTATTCCAAATATAGTTGTTGAATCCTAAATTATGTAAATAACATATCATTAGTAAAAATTTGGCGATTTAAAAGATTTACAATTTTTTTTATAATTCTAGCTTATTAGGAAGCGAGGGAAAAACCGATTATAAAATTCCATCTTTACATACAAAAAAATAGTTGAGTTAAATAAAAAAGAATATTTCATCCAACAAATCACAGATAACAATTTGGTTAAAAATAAAACGAAAATATATTACGTTATTCATATTGCAAATGATATGTATCACCAAACATTTAACGTTCTTAAAGAGTTTTTTTTGTACTTTTAAAAATGCTTCGACGATTTTTCATAATTATTGTTGTAATTTATACAAAAACATTTTTAAAAAATCGTTAAAATTTATACAAGAATATTCTAACGAAATTTTTTTTATGAAATAAACAAAAATATCTAATAAATATAAACATTATTAAAACGCCTGATATGTATTGTCTAGTATTCCATATATCTAACTAGTTTATTATGATCCTAGACCTTATTCAAAAGTTTTCTACATTACCTTTTGTAATTCATTTTTGAAAATTCAATGATTTTCTTTAATAATCAACAATCTGCCCAAATATTGTTCATAAACACAGATGATACGTATTAATAAGCGTTTCAAGTCTCTAAACATTTTTACTTACCCATCATACGTAGTACAGGGTAAGTATTATGATCGTTTTAAAAATGTTTAAAAAAAAAAAAAACTGACGTATTTACATGTTTCAGACACTAGAGATTCCGAAATACATATTTTTAGAAAAAACAAAATTTGCCGTCCGTCTGACCATGTGTGTGTCTGTAAACGCTCTATCTCCCGAACAAATTGAGATACAAACTTGAAATTTGGTAGTACTTAGTATGTAACAATAAGAAGAAGTTTATTGAATTTCAGTAACCTCGATTATCCGGAACTCTTTTTTTCGGACTCTCTAAATATTCATTCTGATAAAAGGTATATAAAAAAATTTCAAAATTTTTAATCTAAGGAGTGAATAATATAAAAAACAATAAAAAACATAAATTTTGCATAAAAAATGAAGTCGATTTGATAATGTGTTGCCAAAATATTTGTAATTATATTTTCCCCACTCTTCCATTTTTCATGACCTTGTATTTCATTCAAATTGCAATTCAAAGATATATTTTAATTGGAAATGAGACGCTTCATCCGACGCAGTAAATTGTTAGTTAATAGGATTAACATTTTTGGAGTTATAAGGATTTTTCTTTTACGCAATTCAGTAATAGAGCATTTAAAGTTTAGGACTTCATCAAGTCAGGATTTTATCCGAATTGCAACGCATTTTATAAATAGTTTACACATGTTTTATTTTCATATTTTCTATTATGCATATCCATGATGGGTAAGTATTACGGTGGACCCCCAACGACTAGTTACTATGTTTATAGAATAATTTGGGGAATTAGTAAATGAAAACTAAACATTTTCAAAAGACAAATGTTCAATATTTCAAATTCAATAATGTATATCCCTCTAAGTGTTTTGCCCGTATTTTTCCGTTTCCAAAAACAACTTAAATTGGCTCTAAACAAAAACATGTTTAACAAAATTGTATTCTAAGATATATCTAAAATAAAGAGATATGAAGTTTATTTTAAAAACAAACTGGGAAACAAAATTTAAATTATTTTAAGTTTTACAAATATTTTTATGAAAATGCCGAAAAGCCCTCAGACGCTCAGAGGGATATAAACTGCAGGACAATCCGTGTATATTCACGAGAGTTAGAGCACGCAAAGACGGACAGACATACAGACAGACAAATCGAATTTATAAACATTTTTCCACTATGTTGGACAGTGTTAAAAAAGACAGATGTTTTTCATCTACGAAAGTATAATATAACCACGAACGAAAGTATACAATAACCTCTTCCGAGTTACCCACTATTCTGCAAAGCATTCTTTATCTTTAGAAACCTCAGAAAATAAAACATTTTCGAAATTAAAAAATTATTTATTAAAACATAGTTTCTTTTGCTATCACTGATTTTCGAAAACTTCTAGAGTAGTTCAAATCAGAATATAGTTTTTTAAATGCTGTCCATTGTCCATTAGACATTTTCAGCAGCGCAAATTAATTTATGGATGAAAGCGTAACGAACGTCATACTAATTTTAATATTAATATTAAGGGTGTTGATTTATCATGTTTGTCTTTAAAACATTTTCGTTGAACATGAAAATGCTTACTTTAGAATGGATATCATCCTAAACAAGTTGGAAATTGTACGTTAAACGTGACATAGGAGGTGCGTTCGGTTTATAACTAGTTTCACAATGTAAAAAAAAAATTAGCCTCATTATTTCAGTGAAATGAATTCTGTCCTCTGTTAGGGGCGAAATGAGAATACCTCTTTTTTTCTTATTACGTATGCCACATTTACAAATGCGATTTTTTTTTTCACCATGGATATATTGCTTTGCGAATGATTACGTCCAGGGTTTAATATTTTATGACTCATAATGAACGAATCTCCTGTGTTTATTGACTCTAATAGATTGAGATATTCGGTTAACCTGATTTCCACTGAAGTTATCTTAAAATCTATACATTGTTGAATGTAACTCATCTCTACGCAAACAATTTTTTTGAACGATGTTTCTAAAAATGTAAGTTTTACGCCATTTTATTCCAAAAAATAATTTTGAATAAAAATGGCCGCGTGGCATATGAAAAAAGATGTGGTTAGCCCGTATTTGTTTTCCTCAGTCACATGACTTGCGCTTTTCTTATATAGATTACGTATGGTAGGATTTAACAGGATAAAGAAAATTTTCATTAATAACTTCTTAAGTTTTGATTCGATTTTCATAAAATTTGAAATGTTTAAAAAAATTCTGAAACGATTCGATATATTAAATTTTAAATCATTCGTTTGGATAGTTTTTGCGCTGTTATATGCGGACAGGCGGACGGACTAAACGGCGACAATAGGTGCTACGTATTTATATAATTACGAACACACCTAAAAACGATATTCCGGTGTTAGAAAACTAATTAATATATAAAATTATTCGGAATTTTTTTTTGAAAATCAGTGGCAGCAAAAGACACTGTTTTTATCTCTTCTCCCTCTGACCACCTAGCAAAAGGACAAAATTGAAATGTTGTTTTGTCTGTAATTTTTTTTTCTTTTAAATTCTAAAAAAAGGTGATTTTTCCAACATCATATAAAAAACTTAATTACGTATATCAGGACTCCCAAATGGTCCGCTAACTGAATACCAGTATTTTTTAACAGAAAAATTCATGCTAGGTTTCTACAACATTTCCTCAAAAATTTACCTCCGAAGGTGGTTTCTGTGAAATTTTCAAGAAAAATCTAAATAATTTTCTAAGAAAATACCGGTATTCAAAAAGCGGACCATTTGGGAGCCTTGATATATGAATGTAATCCTTGAGAGGATTAATCATTACTCAGTGTTTTAAAACTGGATTAGGGGAAGGTGACCTAAAATTATCCTAAAGGGCAAAACGATCCACATATGTTTTCATCCAGACAGGTCGCGCTATCTACAGGGTAACACAAAAACTAGTTGTGATAAGTGAAGAAGAAGCAATGGCGATGCATTCAAGCGATCGCAATATTACGCGTCTGAAAAAAATTCTTTAAAAAATTCGGTTTTATAACATCTGTTATAAGGCAAGCACTAACCTTCATATTTATTTAGATATACAGTCTTTCATGTACAAAAATATGATTTGGTTTACTTAATGGAGTATGTTTTTAGATGTGAATGACACTTATGGACTGTCGTAATTACTTTTATATCCTTTATTTTGCCGATAAAAAACAATTTACTATTATTTTTAAATGAAGGATCATTTTGCCCTTTGGTAAGGATCCTTTGGACACTTTTTAAAAAATCTATTTTTTTCATTATTAAATTTTCGTTTTAAATATTATTAAAATATGTTTATAATACAAAATATAGTGTAAAACATACTAGCAAAGAGCCAAAGTTTTATTTAAACATGTCACTTTACGCAAGTTTTTTCCTAAAGGGGATAATTTCAGGCCACCTTCCCCTATATTTGTAGAATTATATTAATTTAAATAATGCTCCAATTGCAGTGAAACCTACAGCTTAGTGAACGGATATACCAGTTCACGGTGCTGAGAAGGGTAAATCTCGAATATATATTAATTTCTGAAGTTTCTAACATGGAACTACGAACTAATCCTTCCTAGTTCCATGGTTTCTAAAGATAAAGAACGCTTTTCTGGAATCGTGGATAAATCGCCAGAAGTTATTGTATGTTCCGGTTCGTGATTATATTACATTTTTCTAGATTGTTATTTTATCAAATTAAGAAACATCCATCTTTTTTTAAAGTGTATAAATCCTGAAATACTCCAAAGAAAATAGAAATAAATCAATAACCTTTCTAAAAGCTTTATTAATACTTATAACAAATGTTTGTCAAATATTTGTTCGATTTAACTGTTGCAGAGACAAATAATTCTGTTTCCGTTATATTGAATTGCACCAGAATTTTCGAAATATTGTATTTGAAAATAAGGAAATGCAATTTTACAGCGTATAATAATGAATTTCTAAAACTATAATTTATTGCTGTGTAAAATTTAATCTCTTTAACTAGACTCAAAATCTACGCGATTAAGGAAATTAATATTTATGGTCTTTATTACAGTTTTATTCGTTCTAAAAATTATTCTAATCTTTTTTTCTAAATCAACGCAATTAAGGAAATTAATAATTATGATCTTTACTAAAGTTTGATTCATTCTAAAAAAATATTCTCATTATTTTTCTCGTTGTTGTTCCGGATTATAGAAAAAGAAATTGGAACGGTTTCGTCGAAAATCTGAGAGAAAACGAAATTCCACACGAAAGGATGAATTTCGATTTAATATTTTTAATGAAAAAAATTGCATAAATTTAATTAATACGCTACTTGCATTATATAAAGGAAACGATGACTATTTAATGTGTGTAAAACGCGTGTTGTTTCTGTAGTTTTCTATATTATTCAGCAGTTTCCAAAGAATTTTATTTATTAAAAGATTAACCTAAACAATGATACATATAGATTAATTTTGACACATTTATTCTAAATCATTGGTAAATAAATCATATGAGATGTAATCTTTCCAACTGGGCGAAAAAGTCCGCCCGTTGGGTCCGCCAGTTTTCGTCTAAGTGTGTAGATTACATCTCATATGGGTTTCTTTACCGATTAGAATAATTGTGTCACAATTAATCTAGTATAATCAGGTCTCCAGCGTTTACTGGAGGTCCCATTACCTGTGATTTATTCTGTTGTGCTGATCTAGGTATCAGACCAGATGCTATAATCATGATGGTTAACTGGGTGAATTATTTCAGTCATATTCGTCCGGGATTGCTCAGTTGGTAGAGCATTGGCAGCTTCAGCCAAGGGATCCCGGGATCGAATCCTGGCCTGGAGTTTTTCGCCCAGTTGAGAAGATAATTACATCTCAAATGATGCATATGAGGGGGTCGGGGCAAGAGAGTACCAAGCCACATTTTAGAATTTCTGAGGTATTTCAATTTAAAAATTGGATCCAATACTCAAATCAAGATATATAAACTAAAGTTTTTTCGCCAATGTCTTAGTAACATTTGAGATATTCTGAGTAACAATATGGCATTACTTTAATGATATTACTATTGCATTATTTGTAAATTAGCTATCTTCATCGGGGGCATAAACATGTGGGGTAAAAACGAAACCTGTCACATAGGCTGCCACTAAGTGACATTAGAAACAAATTATAAGTAGGATATTATAATTTAGAATATTAAGCAACAGATTACAGTGTTAGATTTATTTCACCAAAAATGTGGCTTGGCACTTTCTTGCCCCGACCCCCTCATATGTTTAAAATATCTAATTCCTTCTACAGATAAATAACCCTTGTTTCTAAGCAATTTCTGCATGATTTTTGGTCTAATTAAATAACTTTTCGCCAAAAACTTTTATCATTATTTTGTATTTAAAAATATGGAAGAATCTTTATTTAAATAGAATAAAACTTGAAAAAACATGCACATATTATGTGTATAACTAATTTTTTATTTTATGTTCATTCGTGCTTTTTACCTAATTTAACAATATTTTATTGTTTCTTTTTGTATTTTATTGAAAAAAGGAAACAAAATTACTTTAGAATTATAAATGATATATTGCTTACACGCTTAATCAATACTGCCAAAAATCCATTTATTTTTTTATCTGTTTATTTATTATCTTGATTTCACACCTATTTTGTACATTTTTCATAGGGTTTTTTATCTTTTTTCCCAAGAAAATCCCAAGAAGGATTAAAGAATAATAACTGAAAGACAATTTTAGATGTTTATACGCATCACTAATACACTTGATGTGTACTAGAATCATTTCTTTCTCTAAATATTTAATTCGTGATTTTAAATCTAATTAGAACATTTTTCAGAAGACTTATACAAGAATATGTTTAACCCTTAATTGCATAGTGATGGAAATTTCCATCACTGTTTATTTAACTTTTAATAAATAAATCACCTTCTTCGCCACCACTATATTTATATAGAAATATTAATCCAGTAAATTTCCCGTGAACTATGTTGCTGAACAAAGTTAAAAATTTATCTTAAAATTTCTGGTGTCTAATATTTAATATATGTATAAAAAAAAAACACAATTGTAAAAGAAACACTCATGCAAAGAAGGGTTAAATCGTTATTTTAAATCTAACTAGGACATTTTTCAGAAGATTTATCCAAGAATATATTGAAGCAAATATTAATATATCTTTACTGGATAATAGCAAATATTAATAAATGTTTACTGGTTTTACGAATTAATCCTTTGATTAAGGGGTCCGTACATTTATGTCCCAGCAACTGTGTTGTTATTCTATCCTTACCAGTTTTTGACAAATAATTTTTGCCATACACTCATTCTAGGATAATTTCAAGATAAATCTACCACATGTATATAAGATAAAGACATTAGTAAGTATTCGATAGCTATAAGTATAAAAGGTGTCTATAAATGATTGTCCTAGAATCCTTACCTCATAACTTTTAATTTAAGAACATGGCGAAAAATATTAGTACATATTCGTAAATTACAACTCAGAAAAGTTTCTTTAATAACACAAACAAAGTTACATACGGATAAAGTTGCAACTGAAAACATTATTAAGCAAATAACAATTATAATCAAATAATAATTAATATTAAAATTTTATCATATTTATCAAAAATCTGATAATGAATTTTGAGTACAAAGTTAGATTCATAGATATTGCATAATTCATTAATAATTTTTTGATAAATTTGATAAAATTTTAATTTTAGTTTTTATTTGATTATAATTGTTATTTGATTAATAACTTTTTTAGTTTTATTTGATTATAATCGTTATTTGATTAATAACTTTTTTAGTTTTATTTTATTATAATCGTTATTTGATTAATAACTTTTTTAGTTTTATTTTATTATAATCGTTATTTGATTAATAACTTTTTTAGTTTTATTTGATTATAATCGTTATTTGATTAATAACTTTTTTAGTTTTTATTTGATTATAATCGTTATTTGATTAATAACTTTTTTAGTTTTTATTTGATTATAATCGTTATTTGATTAATAACTTTTTTAGTTTTATTTGATTATAATCGTTCTTTGATTAATAACTTTTTTAGTTTTTATTTGATTATAATCGTTATTTGATTAATAACTTTTTTAGTTTTATTTGATTATAATCGTTATTTGATTAATAACTTTTTTAGTTTTTATTTGATTATAATCGTTATTTGATTAACAACTTTTTGAGTTGCAACTTTACACATATGTAACTTCGTTTGTGCTATTAAAAAAACTTTTTTTTAATAGCACAAATGATGTGCTATTTGTGCTGTGTGATTTGTGTTACTAAAAAAACTTATTTTAATAACACAAACAAAGTTACATATGGGTAAAGTTGCAACTCAAACACTATTAAGTAAATAACGATTATAATCAAATAATAATTAATATTAAAATTTTATCATAATTATCAAAAAGCTGTTAATGAATTATTATTACAAAGTTTAGATATGCATAATTCATTAATAATTGTTTGATAAATTTGATAAAGTTTTAATATTGATAATTATTTGATTAAAATCGTTATTTGCTTAATAATGTTTTCAGTTGCAACTTTACCCATATGTAACTTTGTTTGTGTTTTAAAAAAAATGAGCTGAAATGAAAATTTGAAATTGAATAAAAGCTTTATACGAAGATAGATCAAATATAAAGGACTTTTTTAACAGATTTTTTTAAAATATTATTTACAAAAATTATACCAGTGTTATTTTTCTAAATAGCTTTATTTGAAATCTACGTATTTTCTTCAACATATTGAAAGTTTTTTTTTTTTTTATAATAAAAAGAATTAGAACGTGTATGAACCAGGTTACACAAAAATTCTTTCACTTCTTTATAAGATGTAAATCTTGCTCCTCCTAACGCTTGTGTAAGGGGATTCAAGTAATTTGTTAGTCGGAAGGTGATAAGTTCGGACTATAAAGATGGTGATCCAGTGATTTATAGTGACATTTTTGTTTCTTTACGCCTGTTGAGTGAGATATTGCATCGCCCTAAAGAATATGAGCATTAAAATTGGAATGGATCTTTTCAGGACCGATGTTCACCTTTAATCCACTTTAAAAATTGACATTACTACACTGCATTATACACTGTAAAACAAATCCATGGATTGCCAGTAAAATTTTCGAATTTTTACGATTTTTTTTCCCATGAAATGATTTTGTAATGTATCAGAAATCTGTCAATATGAGTTTAAAAATATCCTTGAGACATAATAGTGCTAGAAGTCTAGTTAATTTGTCGTTTTCACTAAGGGTTTGTTCATATTTTTACACTGAAAAGTATTTCCGTATTTTTACGGAATTCTTTTCTTTTGCAGTGTAATATTAAAAATAAATCCTACAGCTTTGGAGAAAATGAAAATATAGCATAATCTTCCAAATATTATCTCACATCAATATTTTTTGGCACATTCATGAAATCATTTTTTTATCTTTGGAAAAAAAAATCCGAAAAAATCCAGGAATTGTACTGACATTCAACATTTTTTTTAAAGTATATGTACGTTGTTCATGAAGACAATTGACGTACAAAAAAACACCTTCTTCACTTCCATTTTTAAACAATTTGTGTCATTTACAAACTTGAGGTTTCCATAGCGTGTTATGTCTGAATTGTACATTCAATCTGTGCCAAATTCAAATAGGTTGGAGATTTTCAATTTTAAAAGTTTTCAAATTATATTTTGTGCAACTTCATTGGGTACTTTGTGTTTATTCATAATGCTAGTGACTAAATAAAGTAATTTTATTCAATGAAAGATAAACCTAAAAAAAATATATTTTTTAATCTAGACGATTGGTGTTTTTTCCCGGCCGATTATCTTCAAAAGGGAATAGCCTAAGAGGACGGTTACAAAGGGAGATTGCCCTTTGTAAAGGTCTTTCTAAACGAACCTAACCTGATTTTACGGTAAGGTTCGAAGAAAACCACGAGCGTATAGGCTGACAAGCATGATAAGGGTTCGAACATTGCTTTGAAAGCAGAACTTCTCAGTAACTAGAGAGCTGTTTTAAATCTAGAATTCAATCTATTGTTAAATATTACATGTTTTTAAAGAGTTAATTCATGCAGTTAAATATAACTCAACTTCTTGAAGAAATTTATTGTTACGATTATAGATATTTGTATAATACGTTTTATTTAAGAACATCTGAAGAATTTTTGTTAAATAAAACATACAGTGAAATAAAATTCATCACAGATGTGATATGAATTTCTATTGACATGTATGCTTTTCTCCCCTGCAATAGTTCTTTTATACTCTTAAGAGTAATTTAACAATTTTTTATAATATTTCTTTTTATCTTATTAAAAAAAATTTAGATTTATTTCTTTTTTTAGTCATATATATATATCTTTTTTTCAATATTTGATATTTTATGGATACTTTTCATAATAGCTTTGAGTTTTATGCTTTTCTTTTTCTACATTTTTCTTCATATTATTCAAACCGATATGTGTACATTTTTCACATTTAATTATCTTTCCCAATTGTTATATGATGATGTTTTTGTGTTGCTATTTGAAGGTTATATATATATATATATATATATAGAGAGAGAGAGAGAGAGAGAGAGATGATGCATATTCCATATTTCAAAGCATTTTTCCCTCTGCTTTATATTTAATTTTAAGAATTTTTACAGGTAATTGTTGTAATTTATTCAAAAATACCCGCAGAAATAGTATGTTAAAAAAAGGAAAATCTAAAACTTTTAAAAGAAAAAGGAGAAAAAAGGAATTAGGAGGAAAAAGAAAAGAAAAGAGAAAAAAAATAGAACGTAAAAAGAAACACGAGAAATATTTAAAATAATAAACACTAATCTGAAAAAATATATTCATTACTACTGTGCTCTATACTGTCCGTATTCCTAAATTTTTATACAATGTAATATGAATTTCTATTGATATGCTTTTTTCCTCTGCAATAGTTATTTATAATTTTAGGTGTAGTTTAACAATTTTTTAATATTTTTTTCATCTTATTAAAGAATTCCAAGAGTTATTTAATTTTTTATTGGTATATATATATATATATATATATATATATATATAAACATATATAACTAATACACATGTGCATATTCCATACTTTCAAGAATTTTTACAGAGTCTTTTTTAAATTTTTATTCAAACATACAAGCAGAAATCATAGCTTAAAGAAAAAAGTAACAGAAATCTAAAGAATTTAAAAGAAACAAAATGAAAAACAAAGAATTAGGAGGGAAAGAGAAAAGAAAAGAGAAAGGAAATAGAATGAAAAAAAGAATAAAAAGAAAATATTATAAAATAAATAACCATTAATCTAAAAATTCATCACTGCTGTACGCTGTACTGGCCGTATTCCCAAATTTGTATACAAATTTAGATACTATTTTTCATTGTTTTATTTTGTATCTTATTCCATAAAATGCAAAGAAAATTTTATGTAAGACACATGTCTGAAAAACCCACATCTCAAATACGTTTGACATACACTGTCCCAATTCCCCCATTTCAAAAACAGGACGTCGGAATTTGTAGGAACACAAAATTACACTACTCACCTATTCTAATAGTCTCTGGCAATAATCCTGCGACAACCAAACTACACCTAACCACCACCCACGCTAGCAGAAGGCTGTGCCTGCCCATGGTTACACAAATTCAGTTTTAATCTCACATCTGGCAGTCTTTGGGAGATAGATTAAACACACTAGAAAAGAATTCCAATTGACAGACGAACGAGATACTCCGGGACACGCCACTCTAGTCCCGGGAAGCACCAATGCTTACTGCAAGGGATCTTGGAGGGTGCTTGCAGGTGGGGGTAGGGGGAGGTTGCAGGAGTGAGCATGCGCAGAGGGGTGCAATGAAAGGATGAGGATCGCGGTTTGTTTTGAGGGGGAGGCCTCGGAGAAAGGATGCCGGTAGTAAAGTTATGACAATATTGATGCTGGAGATGATTTGTGCTGCAGTACGGTTCTGTGAATAAGCGAGATGAGAGGGAAATGATTTTTCTGGAGAAAAAAAAAATGTCTTGTAATTTAATGTTAAAAGAAAATTATGAAATTATTTTTTGGCATTTTGTTTAAGGAATTTCTTTTATAACAAATTGCTTCAGTCATAAGATTATACGTTTTGTTCTGCAATTTTTAGTGATTTGCGCTGCAATACGGTTCTGTGAATAAGCGAGATGAGAGGGAAATGATTTTTCTGGAGAAAAAAAAATGTCTTGTAATTTAATGTTAAAAGAAAATTATGAAATTATTTCTTAGGAATTTTGTTTAAGGAATTTCTTTTATAGTAAATCGTTTCAGTCATAAGAACACTATACGTTTTGTTCTGCAATTTTTACTGATTTACGCTGCAATACGGTTCTGTGAATAAGCGAGATGAGAGGGAAATGATTTTTCAAAAATAAATAAATAAATAAAATAAATAAACTAAATGTAAAATAATGTTAAAAGAAATTTTTTTAATTATTTTTTAGAAAATGTTTTTTATAAGTTTTTTTCTTGGAAAAAAAATGTATTTTAATTTAATGTTTAAAGGAAAATTACGAAATTATTTTTTGGGGATATACTTTTTATGAATTTCTTTATAACAAATTGCTTCAGTCATAAGAAGATTATTCGTTTTGTTCTGCAATTTTTACTGATTTACGCTGCAGTATGGTTCTGTGAATAAGCGAGATAAGAGGGAACTGATTTTTCCAAAAAACTAAATAAATGTATTGTAATTTAATGTTAAAAGAAAAATTTTAAATTACATCTTAGAAAATGCTTTTTATGAATTTCTTTTATAGGAAGTTGCTTCTGTCATAAGAACATTATACGGTTACACTGGTACAAAATATACCGGTAGTAAAATTATGACAATTTTGATGCTGGAGATGCTTTGAGCTGCAGTACGGTTCTGTGAATAAGCGAGATGAGAGGGAAATGTTTTTCTGGAGAAAAAAAAATGTCTTGTAATTTAATGTTAAAGGAAAATTACGAAATTATTTTTTGGGGAAATACTTTTTATGAATTTTTTTAAGGAATTTCTTTTATAACAAATTGCTTCAGTCATAAGATTATACGTTTTGCTCTGCAATTTTTATTGATTTGCGTTGCAATATGGTTCTGTGAATAAGCGAGATGAGAGGGAAATGATTTTTCTGGAGAAAAAAAAATGTCTTGTAATTTAATGCTAAAAGAAAATTACGAAATTATTTTTGGGGGAAATACTTTTTATGAATTTCTTTTAAGAAATTTTTTTTATAACAAATTACTTCAGTCATAAGAAGATTATACGTTTTGTTCTGCAATTTTTACTGATTTACTCTGCAGTATGGTTCTGTGAATAAGCAAGATGAGAGGAAAACGATTTTTCTGGAGAAAAAAATGTCTTGTAATTTAATGTTAAAAGAAAATTACGAAATTATTTTTTGGGGAAATACTTTTTATGAATTTCTTTTAAAGAATTTCTTTTATAACAAATTGCTTCGGTCATAAGAAGATGATACGTTTTGTTCTGCAATTTTTACTGATTTACGCTACAATACGGTTCTGTAAATAAGCGAGATGAGAGAGAAATGATTTTTCCAAACAATAAATAAATGTCTTGCAATTTAATGTCAAAAGAAAAATTTTAAATTACATCTTAGAAAATGCTTTTTATGAATTTCTTTTAGGGAATTTCTTTTATAGGAAATTGCTTCTGTCATAAGAACATTTCACGGTTATATCGGTAAACAATATACTGGTAGTAAAGTTGGGACAATATTGATGCTAGAGATGATTTGAGCTGCAGTACGGTTCTGTAAAAAAGCAACATGAGAGGGAAATGATTTTTCTGGAGAAACAAAATGTCTTGTAATGTAATGTTAAAAGAAAATTATGAAATTATTTTTTAGAGAAATACTGTTTATGAATTTCTTTTAAAGAATTTTTTTTAAAGAATTTCTTTTAAAGAATTTCTTTTATGACTAATTACTTCAGTCATAAGAAGATTATACATTTTGTTCTGCAATTTTTACTGATTTACGCTGCAATACGGTTCTTTAAATAAGCGAGATGAGAGGGAAATGATTTTTCTGGAGAAAAAAATGTCTTGTAATTTAATGTTAAAAGAAAAAAATTAAATTACATCTTATAAAATGCTTTTAGTGAATTTCTTTTATAGGAAATTGCCTCTGTCATAAGAACATTATACGGTTATACCGGTACAAAATATATCGGTAGTAAAATTATGACAATTTTGATGATGGGGATGATTTATGCTGCAGTACGGTTCTGTGAATAAACGAGATGAGAGGGAAATGATTTTTCTGGGAAAAGGATGACTTGTAATTTAATGTTTAAAAGAAAATTGTGAAAATCTTTTTAGGAATTTTTTCTTATGGAATTTCTTTTATAATACATTGCTTCAGTCATAAGAACACTATACATTTTGTTCTGCAATTTTTACCGATTTGTGCTGCAGAACGATTATGTGAATAAGCGAGATGAGAGGGAAATGATTTTACCAAAATAAATAAAATAAAATAAATGTCTTGTAACTTACTGATAAATGAAAAATTTTAAATTATTTCTTATAAAGTGCTTTTTATGAGTTGTTTTTTTTTAATAGGAAATTGCTTCTGTTATAAGAACATTTTACGGTTATATCAGTACAAAATATACCGGTGGTAAAGTTATATCAATTTTGATGCTGGAGATGATTTGTGCTGCAATACAGTTCTGTGAATAAGCTAGATGAGAAGGAAGTGATTTTTCGGAGAAAAAAAATCATGTAATTTAATGTTAAAAGATTTTTTTTTCTAATTATTACTATAGAAAATATTTTTATGAATTTCTTTTAAGGAAATTCTTTTATAAGAAATTGCTTCTGTCATAAGAACATTATATGGTCATACCAGTACAGAACATACCGATTGTAAAGTTGTGACAATATTGATGCTGGAGATGATGATTTGTTCTGCAGTACGGTTCTGTGAATAAGCGAAATGAAAGGGAAATGATTTTTCTGATAAAAAAAAGTCTTGTAATTTAATGTTAAAAGAAAATTTTGAAATTAATTCTTAGGAAATGCTTTTTATGATTTTTTTTAATAATAAATTTCTTTTGTTATAAGAACATTATATGTTATATAATAAATGAAAAATAAAGAATAAGAAAGTATTATAAAAAATAGATATTTGAAACGAAAAAAAAAAAGGTTATCAAAAGTTTCTAAAGTTCCATGTATCATTAAAAAATACTTCAACGCATGCGAATGTGCAATTCGCTTTAAATATGACGTAATTTTCACCAGTAAATGCTTTCGCGCGTAATAATTTAATTATTTCAAAGTTTTCTTTCATCTTCAATATTCATGGATATATAATTCGTATATAAATATATAAATGAAATGAATATTTAGAAATACTGTTACGCAGTCTTTTACATTTTGGCAACAGTAAAAAAAAATCAGCTATTTAAAAAATACGAGTTAAGTTTCTATTAAAAAAAATACACCAACAATAAACAGCCATTCTTAAAATATGATTGGATGAAAAAACATATTTATAAATTAGTATAAAAGTTGTGAAATAAATTGAAATTTATAAGAAATATATATATATATATATATATATTTTAATTTCTAAAGAAAAATTATTAAAATATGGACGATTTGGTAATTCGCAGTGTAGTAGACAAATGTATGTTCTGTGACTAAAAAAGATATAGCGATATTATAAAAAACTAGTCGGATGTGTCAATCCCAAAACTTTCTTCTATCTCACACAAGTTTCGCATACACTAAAAAGAATCAGCACCAATTTATATCAAGGTCTAACTGAAACTCGAGTTTTATTAAATTCCGTGCATTATTTCTTGAGATATGACTATCACTAAATTCTTGTAAATCCTGCAAAATGCTGCATAGCAGAGCCACCTGCTGGGCGATTTTTACTAAAAACTAATCAGCACCAATTTATATCAGAGACTAACTGAATATAAAGTTTTATTAAATTTCAAGCATTAGTTCTTGAGATAAAGCTATTGCAGAAATCGCGAAAAATTCTGTCTAGCAGCGCCACCTGCCAGGCGATTTTTACCGAAAACTAATCAGCACCCATTTATATTAGAGACTAACTGAATATAAAGTTTTATTAAATTCCGAGCATTAGTTCTTGAGATAGACCTGTTACGAAAATCACGAAAAATTCTGCATAGCAGCGCCACCTGCTGGGCGATTTTTACCAAAAACTAATCAGCACCCATTTACATCAGAGACTAACTGAATATAAAGTTTTATTAAATTACGAACATTAGTTCTTGAGATAGAGCGCCCACAAAATTTTTGTCACATACAGACAGACAGACATTTTAAAAATTGTCAAATCGTGTTCAGGACCTTCACGAAAAAAAAAAAATTAAAAGTGATTTATGAATAGTTTTCTTAGTTATTGTTTGAAAAATATTTTTAGTACTTTAATTCCAAAAGGCCTAAGTGACGACTGAAAGGGATCTTGGAGTGTAGGGGAGAAGGGGTTCTGGAATCGGGGTGAGCACAGGGCTTAATTTGCGCAGGAGCTCAGCTCCGGTTCTTCTCTGTTTTTCGTAAAAATTTAAATATTGGCCAGATTTCACCGCAGCTCATAAACATATAGTGCAATAATTCTTACCCTTTCCTTTCCCTCCCATCTCCAATCTTTTGCCTTCTTTTGTATCGAAACAGTTATAAGTGACGTAATGTGTCTCTCACGTAAGAGATGGAGATGAAACGGGCACTATTTTTACATCAGTCTTCGGGTTTGGGCAGGCTCGAGCTCAATTTGCCTCAAATTCTAAATTTTATTTATTTCCATTTCAAATCATTTTAATGCTATTTTGATCAGAATAAAGAGTAAACAGAAATAGTCTTTTTCTACTCTGCATAGCTGCGAACTATTCATTTTTTTGTGTTAACACGCTTTCCGAATCATAATCCTGAGCTTATTTAATCGCAGAAATCTGCGATTAATTAACATTAAGATTAGGCAAATGTTTTTATTTGGAAGTAGTAATAACTAACAAGAACGAAAAATCATGCGCCAAGCATAGATTATGTAGCACTTTCCAACGCTTCCAAAATAATTTTACAAAACATACCGTTTAATAAGCTAAAAGATAACATCTAAGTAAACAATTTGGAAAACGCATAACATATTTAAAAACATAATTTCAGGAATTTCGAACAGATACAATATTCGGAAAAGTATCCGAGTACTTTTATTCAACCCTGTATATGATCTATAGATTTGTATATATACTATATAGGATGATAAATTTTAGTTTAGTTAGGAAACGCGTAGCAGAGTTTAAAATTCTCCTTCTGGAGTTTCTGTCAATAAAGGGGAATGTGTTCTCGAACTTTTGTGCTACCCTGTATATGAAATACAGAATTTATACACACCCAGTAATAGACAAAAAGTGAGTTCAATTGAAAATCGCGTTCAGCAACTTAAAACGCCAGGAATTATTGTTAACAGACAGTAGAGAATTCTTTTGTATGTCCCTGTAAATGAAGGATGACTGCTATACACACACTATTCTGTAGTAAGCCTCTTGTAATGCACCTTAATAATATATATAAATTTCAATGCGTTTAAAATAGTGAAATATTATTTAAATAAACCGCAGACGATTTTTCTCCATAGACGTAATGTAACGGAATTCTTTTGACTGTCCCTGTATAGTAACTATAAGTGCTATGCACACCCTATTCCATATTAAGCTTCTTCTAATGCACCTTAGTGATATATATATATTTCAATGCGTTTAAAATAGTGAAACATTATTTACATAAACCGCAAATAATTTTTCCCCATAGACCGCAATGTAACGGAATTCTTTTGAGTGTCCCTGTAAAAAAACTATAAGTGCTACACACTTCCGTTGAAATAGAGAACATGCTATAGATAACGACAATGACATATAAAAATTGCACAGCAATCCGAGCATATTTACGGGAGTTAGAGCACGGCCAGACGGCCAGACAAACCGAAGTCATAAGCACTTTTCAACTAGGTTGGAAAGTGCTAAAAAGTGGAATACTTGATAGCTTAGTATACACATATAGATGTATTTAAAAATTTTATTTTGTTAAATAAAAAAACAATGCTTTAAATTTTGAAATTAATGTATGAAATAGAAATATGCAGATTAGAGTGACGGCGGAGGGGTACGCTACGGGTGTTAGTACTGCAGAATATTAGGGCTCCGGTACTTTTTTTCTTAGAAATTAAGTCTTGGGTGAGCATGTCAAAAGGGGTGAAATGAAGTGATGGGGATTAAGATTTGGTAGTGGGGGAAGTCTCGCAGAAAAGATAAAGTTATGAACTAATGATGTTGCATTACAGCCCTCTGAATTAAAGAGAGACGAGAGAAGAATAAATTTTGTGAAAGACGTGTAGTTTAATTTTAAAAGAAAATTATACAATTACATACTTCTTATGAATTTCTTTTATAGGAAGTTGCTTCTGTCATAAGGACATTATACGTTTTATAATAAACGGATAATAATGGGTAATAAATAATATAATAAATAGATACATAAAAATAAAAAACATGTTTATGTGGAAAAAATATATTTATAATCTATATATATTACGCTATCGTACGTGGCATAGAAATCGCGATAATTTGTTAATTGTTTAATGGCAACGAATGAAACGCATCTGATTGGTTATTGTGTAAAGGTCCTTTCGCAGGATTTAGGCCAAGGTAAATCGGGATTATCTACGTTTCGGTCTTTCGCTGCAATTATATTCAAAATATCATTAGAAATGCCCGTAAAAGATCTCGTCGAATGCTTGAAAGTGAAGAAGAAGCCGAATTAAGAAGAGAAAAATGAAATAGATTGGATCGAGAATGCCGTTAAACACAGAGCATAAGTGATCGCAAAAATAGGCTTAATAACCGTCGCATGCACGAACGCGTTGCTTTTGAAAGATTTCATAATTGTTGAATTCAGATTTAAACTACATGTGGAATTTGCTGTAAGATTTATAGTTTTGAAATTTTAGCTCTTATTTAATTTTTACTTTCTTCTATCTTTACAAGAAGAAAGTATTGGATTCATGAAAATTTTCGACGGATTTATACGTTTTAGAAGGTCCTGAACACGATTTGACTATTTTTAGAAAATGTCTGTCTGTGACAAAAATTTTGTGGGCGCTCTATCACAAGAACTAATGCTCGGAATTTAATAAAACTTTATATTCAGTTAGCCCCTGACATAATGGGTGCTAATTAGTTTTTGGTAAACATCGCCCAACAGATGGCGCTGCTATGCAGCATTTTTCGCGATTTCCGCAATAGCTCTATCTCAGGAACTAATGCTCGGAATTTAATAAAACTTTATATTCAGTTAGTCTCTAATATAAATTGGTGCTGATTAGTTTTTGGTAAAACTCGCCCGGCAAGTGGCGCTGCTATGCAGCATTTTTCGCAATTTCCGCAATAGCTGTACATCAAGAACTAATGCTCGGAATTTAATGAAACTTTATATTCAGTTAGTCTTTGATATAAATGGGTGTTGATTAGTTTTTGGTAAAAATCGCCGAGCATGTGGCGCTGCTATGCAGTATTTTGCCGGATTTACAAGATTTTAGCGATAATCATATCTCAAGAAATAATGCACGGAATTTAATAAAACTTGAGTTTCAGTCAGACCGTGATATAAATTGGTGCTGATTCTTTTTAGTGTATGCAAAACCTGTGTGAGATAGAAGAAAGTTTTGTGCCGGATTTACAAGATTTTAGCGATAATCATATCTCAAGAAATAAAGCACGGAATTTAATAAAACTTGAGTTTCAGTCAGACCGTGATATAAATTGGTGCTGATTCTTTTTAGTGTATGCAAAACCTGTGTGAGATAGAAGAAAGTTTTGTGCCGGATTTACAAGATTTTAGCGATAATCATATCTCAAGAAATAATGCACGGAATTTAATAAAACTTGAGTTTCAGTCAGACCGTGATATAAATTGGTGCTGATTCTTTTTAGTGTATGCAAAACCTGTGTGAGATAGAAGAAAGTTTTGGGATTGACACCTCCGACTAGCTAATTTTAGCTCTTATTTAATTTTTTTACAAGTTTTTAGTATAAATCAATATTATTCAATCTTTTTTTTTATGAAGTCTACTCCACTGTTATATTTTTCAATGATAGTCTGCCCGATCAACGCCGGGCGGGTCAGTTAGTTTAGTATAAAGCTTTCAAATAAATTGTAATTTATAAGAAAGAAAAGTTTTTAAAATGTCCGAACAAAAATTATTAAAATATTAACGATTTGGTAATTTGCACTGTAGTAGAAAAAAGTATGTTCTGTGAACAAACAAGATTATAAAAAAAAAATCACTATTTTTTTATTTTTTTATTTATATGAAAGTGATTTATGAATACATTTTTTAGTCATTGTTAGAAATTTTTTTTTCCAAAAAGCCAGAGTGACGACTGAAAAGGATCTTGGAGTGTAGTTGGAGTGTAGCGGGAAGGGGGAGTTCTGGAATCCGGGTGAGCATGCGCAGAGGGGTGAAATGAAAGGATGGGGAACAAGATTTGTGTGGGGGGAAATCTCGCAAAAAGGATAAAAGTTATGACACTATTGATGCTGCAATACAGCCCTGTGAATAAAAGATAGACGAAAGAAGAATACATTTTGTGAAAGACGTGTCTTGTAATTTAAAGTTAAAAGAAAATTATGCAATTATTTCTTGTACAATGATTTTTATGAATTTAATTAAAAATAGGACAATTGCAACATAATATATAATTAAAATAATGTATTAAAATCAAATACAACATTTGCTAAATGGTACACACATTAAAATATGGAATTTACAAACACATTTAAAAATAATCTACGTTTCGTTTTGCTTCTGCGAACGTCATCAGGATGTTACAAACAAGTCTAAAAAAAAATAATAAAAAAACCGACTTTTTTATACTTAATATATATATATATATATATTGTAATTTTTTTTTTTTTTTTTTTTTTTTTTTTTTGTAACATCCTGATGACAATCGCAGAAGCAAAACGAAACGTAGATTATTTTTAAATGTGTTTGTAAATTCAAGATATTAATGTGTGTACCATTTAGCAAATGTTGTATTTGATTTTAATACATTATTTTAATTTTATAAATTTGTTTTTATGATTTTTTTTTATAAGAAGTTGCTTTTGTCATAAGAACATTATACGTTTTATAATAAATGAATAATAATGAATATTAAATTATTATAATAAATAGGTACATGAAAATTAAAAACATGCGGAAAAAATACAATTTAGTATAAGACTTACGAAGTAAACTGTAATTTATTAGAAAGAAAATATTTAAAGTGTCCAGACAAAAATTATTAAAATATTGGCGATATGGAAATTCGCACTGCTGTAGAAAACAGTATGTTCTGTCAGTAAACATGATATAGTGAGAAAATTAAGAAAAAAATACGAAAAAAAGTTTTAAAATTTATATAACAGTGATTTGTGAAATGCTGTCCTATTCGTAATCTAGGAAATAATTTTAGGCTTTAATTCCGTAAAGCCTAAGTGATGACTGAAAAAGATCTTGGAGTGTAGTTGGACAGTAGGGAGGATTCTGTAATCGGGGTGAGCATGCGCAGAGGAGTGAAATAAAAAGTAGGATCACGGTTTGTTTTGAGGGAGAATTCTCGGAGAAAAGATAAAAATATGACACTATTGATGCTGCAATACAGCTGTGTGAATAAAAGAGAGACAAGAGAAGAATTATTCTTGTGAAAGTAATGTCTTGTAATTTATTTTTAAAGCAACTTGTTAAATATTTTAGAGATTATATCATAATGATGTCGAAGAAAGATAGAAATGTTATGACAATCTTAATGTTATGGATTTTGTTTTTCAGCTGTAAAATACTCTATATAGATTACATGCATTTTATACGTTCTATGGAAAAAACATTTTGTAATTTATAAACACAATCTATGAAATATATTGCAATTTATAAGAAATAAATATTTTTAAAATGATATAGATTAAAAATTCAGAAAGTAAATAAATAAATGAAATTGATGATTGATTCATTCACTCTATATTAAGGAAAACTACGTTTTGAAAACGAACAAGAGATAAATACTCTTAAAAAATATGAAAAAAATACTTTATAATTTGTGTAAAAATGAATTATAAATTGTTTCGTGATTTATATTTACATTTTTTTTTAAATTTTATTACTGAAAAGTCTTAGTGTCTACAATAGATGATAAGGTCAGAGGATGGGGGGGGGGGGGGGCTGTGAGCATGCGCAGGGAGATGCAGTGAAATGATCAGAATCACGGTGTTGTTTTCATGGAGAATTAAGAAAAGATAAAGTTCTGACACTTGTGATGCTGCAATATAGCCCTGTGAACAGAAGAGAGACGAGAGCAGAATAATTCTTGCGAAAGACATGTATTGTAATTTATTTTTAAAGGAAATTACGAAATATTTTAGAGTATAATGATGTGGGATGACGATAAAAATTCATTAAAGAAAGGGAAGATTGATTAATTTCGAGATTACGCAAACAAATTATGAAAAAAAAAATACTTTACAATTTGTGTAAAACTGATTTATAAATTGTTTCGTTATTTATATATATAAAAAAATAACTTAAAATTTTCTCCCTCAAAAGTCTCAGTGTCTACGGTAAATGATTAGGGAGGGTGGTGTCAGGAGAAAGGGGGAAGTAGTGAACATGTGCAGAAGGATGCAGTGAAAGCATGAGAATCGCGATGTTGTGAAGGGAAATCTCGGAGGAAGGATGGAGTTATTGCACTATTGATGCTGCAATACAACTCTGTGAATAAAAGAGAAAGGAGAGGAGAATAATTTATTTGAAAAATATGTCTTGTAATTTATTTTTAAAGAAACTTATGAAACATTTTGGAAATTATATCATAATGATGCAGAATGAAGATAGAAATAATATGACAATGTTAATGTTATGGATTTTTTTTATACATAAGCAATAAAATATGCTATATATGTTATATGCATTTTCATGGAGAATTATTAGACAAAAGATAAGTTATGTCACTTGTAATGCTGCAACATAGACCTGCGAACAGAAGAGAGACGATAGCAGAATAATTCTTGTGAAAGACATGTCTTGTAATTTATTTTTAAAGGAAATTATGAAATATTTTAGAGTATAATGATGTAGGATGACAATAAAAATTCATAAAAAAAGAACGATTGATTAATTTCGAGATTATTCAAAAAAGTTATGAAAAAATACTTTCTAATTTGGGTAAAACTGATTTATAAATTGTTTCGTAATTTATATTTAAAAGAAATTATGAAATATTTTAGAGTATGATGATGTAGGATGACGATAAAAATTCATAAAAAAAAGAAGATTGATTAATTTTGAGATTACGCAAAAAAATCATGAAAAAATACTTTATAAAATACTTTATAATTTGTGTAAAACTGATTTATAAATTGTTTCGTAATTTTTATTCACACGAAATTATGAAATATTTTAGAGTATAATGATGTAGGATGACGATAAAATTCATAAAAAAGGAAGATTGATTAGTTTCGAGATTACGCAAACAAATTAGGAAAAATACTTTATAATTTGTGTAAAACTGATTTATAAATTGTCTCGTAATTTATATTTAAAAGAAATTATGAAATATTTTAGAGTATAATGGTGTAGGATGACCGTAAAATTCATAAAAAAAAAAAGGAAGATATTGATTAGTTTCGAGATTACACACAAAAAAAAAAGTAAAAGAAAAAATATATTATGATTTGAATATATTAAAATTGTTTCGTAATTTATATTTTAAAAAATAAGTTAAAATTCCCCCCCCCCTTAAAATTCTCAATGTCTACGGTAAGTGATTAGGGAGGGTGGTCACAGGAGGAAGGGGGAAGTAGTGAGCATGCGCAGAAGGATGGAGTGAAAGCATGAGAATCGCGATGTTGTGAGGGGAAGTCTGGGAGGAAGGATGAAGTTGATGCTGGAATACAGCTCTGTGAATAAAAGAGAAAGCAGAGGAGAATAATTCTTTTGAAAAATATATCTTGCAATTTATTTTTTAAGAAACTTATGAAACATTTTGGAGATGATATCATAATGATGTAGAATGAAGATAAAATAATATGACAATATTAATGTTATGGATTATTTTAATAAGCAATAAAATATTATATATAGGTTATATGAATTTTATACGTTCTGTGTATAAGTCAAAAGGGAAAATATATTATATGGTAAAACATTTTGTAATTTATAAAATAAAATCTGTGATATATGCCGCAATTCTTGACAAAAAAATACTTTTAAAATGATATTCACTTAAAAATTTATATATAAAAAATCCCTGACGGCCTACAGGCACAGATAGTTTTCGAAGATGCAGACCGTAGGGGGGGGGGGGGCACCTGTTTATTGGGAATTGCAGAAGAAATGACCTTTTTGCCATGATGCAGCAGTTGGGACCGCAAACTTCGAAATCTACCTGTCTCTGTAGGCGTAGCCTACATGTATATTTTTGTTTTTATTTATTTATTTGTTTAATTTATTTTTTGCTATAAGGGTTGGTCCTATAGAAAACGTGTCAGTATAAAAGTTTTAGATAATAGTAAGAGAATTTATAATAAAGATATACAAACAACTAAAAAAAAATCCTTTGAGTAAAACTGAATTATAAATTGTTTCCTAATTTATATTTAAAAACATATTTTGACATTTTAGTCTCAGTGTCTCCTGCAGGAGGGTGGTACAATATGAAGGGTGGTCGCAGGAGGGGTGGAAGGTAGTGAGCATGCGCAGAGGGGTGCAGTGGAAAGATGACTTTTTTTTTTTTTTTTTTTTTTTTTTTTTTTGCTGGAGAATTGTCGGAGAATTGATAGAGTTATGACACTATTGATGCTGGAATACAGCTCCGTGGATAAAAGAGTAACGAGATCAGAATAATTCTTGTGAAAGAAATATCTTGTAATTTACTTTTAAAACAAATTATGAAATATTTTGGATATTATATCATAATGATGTGGAATGAAGATAGAAATGTTTTGACAATATTAAGCTTATAGCATTTTTTTTTTCATTAAGAAAATACTCTATGTAGGTTATATGCATTTTATGCATATTATGGATAATATTTTATGCATATTATGAATAATATAGAAAAAGGAGCTAATTTTATATGCAAAAACATTTTTTGATTTATAAAAAAAAATCTATGAAATATGTTGTAACTTTAGACAAAGAAATAATTCTGAAATAATATAGTTGAAAATTCACACACACGCACACACACACACACACACACACACACATATATAGTTAATGATTGATCGATTTGTTTTGCAGTAAGGAAAACTACCTTCTAAAAACAATCAAGATAAATAATTGAAAAAAATATATTGAAAAAATTACTTTATAAAATGTGTAAAACTGAATTATAAATTTTTTCGTAATTTATATTAAAAAAAAAAAAAAATCTTGAAATTTTAGGCCTGAAAAGTCTCAGACTCTACAGAAGGTGGTCGAAGGAAGAGGGGTGGAGGAGGGGGAATATAAGAATAAAAGAGAGAGGGGGATAATTCTTGTGAAAGACATTTTTTGTAATTTACTTTAAAAGGAACTCGTGTAATATTTTGAAGATGTTATCATAATGGTGTAAAATCAAGATAGAAATGTTACGACATTATTAATATTATGGATATTTTTTTATCAGCAATAAAATACTCTATATAGATTATATGTATTTTATACGCTCTATGGATAAATGAGAAGGAATAAAATGCTACAAAGAAAATGTTTTTGCAATTTAAAAACAAAATCTGTGAAAAGTGTTGCAATTTTTGACAAAGAAATACACTATAAAAAAAGTAAAATGTTTCTTAATTTTTGAAAATATAATATAACCACGAACGAAAATATACCATAACCGCTTCCAAATTATCCTCCATTCAGAAAAGTATTCTTTATAACCAGTACTGTAGTTGGGTGGGAAGGAGTGGGAACGCCGTTCCCAGAAATGTTTGGTTTGTTACTGTTAAAAAAAAAAAAAAAAAAAACATGTACGAGCCCAAGTTTTAATAACATATTTAAAATATTGAGAAAAACATTTAGAATATTGCCTGTCTTACTTATTTAAATGGCTTTATTTGGTTTATTGTTGTCTATAAAATCGTAATTTATTTATGCTGATTTTGCTATTTTATTTTACATAAATTTCTTGTAAAGAATAGATTAGTATGTTTTGTTTACATATTCTCTTTATCAAATGCATCCTTTTTTGATTAAACCACTTTTTATTCACAGATTTCTTGCTTCTGTTAATTTTTGTTTACAAAATGGAATTAAAATTGCAGACATACAATAACATACAATAACAGTTTTCTTGTTTTCAGATACCTCACAATAATGCCCAAGTATAAGGCAAGCATATATTCAATTTAGTTTGAGAAAACCAAACTGCATTCTGATCTTATATTTCAGATGATAATTTAAAAAGTTTCTTCTTTCTTTCTGTTTTTTGTGTGTGATTTTATAATAAAAATACAAAAAAAAATGGCAAATTTGGGTGGTAGCATAAATTGTAGAGAAATATCTGGATTTTCATGATGTTATTATTTTTATGGCACATAAGGATTCTGGTCGCTTCCCTTTTATTAAGTATGCATGCAACCAGTGCTGTAGTTGGGTGGGATCGCCGTTCCCAGAAATATTTGGTTTGTGACTGTAAGAAAAAATATATTGCGTACGAGCACAAGCCATTTTTTTTCTCTCCAGACTGTGAAAACTATACCCATTTCAATGTCTAAATGTGAAAGAGCATTCAGCTGTATGAATAACGTCACGACAAATGCAAAAAAAATCACTCCTTATTGAAAGAACCAGTTCACATATATTCATAAGTCGTGTAGGACCTCTCTTAAAAGAATTTTGTCCTGAACCCTACGTGAAATCTTGGTTGCGATCGGGAAGAAGATTAACAGACGAGACAGCTTGTAGTAAATCAGACAGCACAGAAAACACCTCTCATTATCGTTCTTTATGGAAACTTCTAGGATAGATGTGCCAGTAAGTTATATATGGATTTATTTCTGTCATTTCAATTAAATTTTGATTCATAATGGAAAATGTTACTATGATATTGATTAAATATTCTTTTAGATGAATGCTATACATACAATACTATACATACAATACTATAAAAACTAGAATATAATAATTATAACTGCTAATTAAAAAAAGTCGGCTTTTGCCTAGATGTTTTAAATTGGCCTTTGGCTCAGCGAAAATCCGGTAGCATCAACATCTTACTCTATGAAAAGGTGAGTTCCCACAAATATTTTTTTTTCCAACTACAGCACTGTTTATAACTGGAAATATCAGATACCGATATATTTTCGAGATTTAAAGAAGCATTTAGAAAGTTTATTTTGCTGTCATTGATTTTCGGAAACATTTCCGAATAGTTTTTAGAGTCGATTAATCAGTTTTGTCAAACCAGAACATCGGTTTTTAAGACGTTATCCATTCTCAATTAAACATTTTCAGCTGCTTTAATTCATTTTATACATACAAAATAATACTAATTTCAACGTAAATGTTGTAAATTGATCATCTTTGTTTTTCTGTTATTTATTCTGTTTGTCTGTAAAATAAATTTTTAGGTGCGTTTACAATTATATAAATACGTAGCACCTATAAGCAAAAATCAAACACTTTGTGCGAATTTTAATTCATAAACTAAAACCATTAACAATGTTATAGCGCACAAATATGAAAAAATGACACAAAAATTACATACGACCGTTTCGAGGATTCTTGGATGCCCTTCCTCAGTGCGACCAAAAAAAAAACAAAAACAAACATTAAAATGGGTTTAAAGAACACCTCGGTTATAGCCCCGAGTACTGGCTTGATTGAAAATGCCAAAGCAAGAGTTTATATATCCCAAAGAAAGGACGTAATTAACCGGAACTAACTGAAAAAAGGAGTCACTGCGCAGGATCCCTCCACGCGTTCAAGAGAAAAGGGGTGCTGGTCATATTATTCACTAAGGAAGAAATATATTTATGAATAAAGTAAGCTTCGTAAAAATCTAGATCCATAACTGAATTACATTTTTGGATAATTTTAGCCTCTGGATAATTTAACTGGTGGTTGGAATTCCAACAATGTTTAGCTATTGTAGATTTCTCACATTCCTGCTTTCTAATTTTGACCTATAGTCGTCGTCTGGTCCATCCATCTGTCCAGGGCCTGACTAATGCAGGGGCATGCGGGACAGCGGCCCCGGACCTCCATTGCACTAATGAGGATTTTTTAAAGAGATGCCAAATGGTTAAAATGGGCCAAAATATCCAAAATTTTTTTGACCAAAACATTTTTACAGATTTAGGGAGTGCGCTCCTATCTTCCCCCTCTCTGCTTCCCATACCCCATGCCCCCTCCCCAACGACAAAAAATGAACAAGCTACATCACCAGAAAACTAATGAATAAAATTTTATTATAATAAATTAGTATTCCATTGTTTTCAAGAAAATGCATTTTTGATATTTTTCTGACAAGGCAAGTTAAAAACCATTTATGATGACCAATTGGGGCATTTCTCTTAAATTATGACCATATTTTATGCGATAGCCTGTATACAGATGTGAACAGTACCTGATTCAAAATATATGTATATAAACAATAAGTATAAAGTATAAATATAAGTACTAGTCACCTAAGTTTAATTCATGAACAATTTTTATGGATCAATAGAAGGGGGCCACCCAGGATGATTGTTGCACCGGGATCCTAGAGAATCTAAGTCGGGCCGTGCGTCTGTTAATATATAATAGCGCAAAAGCTACTGGCGAATGGTTTTAAATTTAATATATATTATCGTTTCAGAATTTTGTTGCGTCGTTTCAAATTTTATGAAAATGGAATCAAACTTAAAAAGATATTAATAAAAGTTTCCTTCATTCTATTAAATCCTATCCTTCCTTCATTCTATTAAATCCTATCCTGCGTAATTAATACAATAATATCCCATGATAGGTAATGATTCTAGGTTACCTTGGTGATTACGTCCTATTTAAGAGGGAGTCATATTATTTCCGTATTACTAAATTTAAAAACCGAATTTGTATACTAAAATTGTTTAATGATAACCATCCTATAAGCTACTGACAGTTTTTTGAATAGATGTTTCCGGAAAAATAGATATACTACAGTCATTTTAGTACTTTTTTAGACAAATAGCGGAAAAAATTAGAACAAAGCAGGATTTTTGCACAGGTGCTCATTAAGGTATGTAGTTTAACATACTAAAAGTCCTCATTGATACGATGTGAGCTTTCGCCGCTACGGGGCGCGAATGATCTTGAAAATCGGTTTTTTCATGAATATCTGATTAACGATGGCATCTAGAAAAAAAAGTTCAATTAAAAAGATGTAGAAAATTTAATTTCCTACAAAAAGTATCCATAACATTTTTTTGTCACTCCAACCCTTCCCTGTCAAATATCGGAAGCAGTGAACATGACTGGAAAAAATAGGGAAACGACTGTATTGAACGCGCCCAAGAAGCAGAACAAATACCTATCTACTTTCGAACCCTACACCTGCTCTTCAGCCTTTTTCTCTGTAGACTGATTTCGCAAGCTGGTGAAATAGTCATCGTCGTGGCATCCCATACTTATGTGGAAATATACCACGTGCTGGTATCCTTGCCGTGTCTTATTTCAACTGATGAGCATTTCGTTGGTATTAAATCACTCTAACTTACTGAATGAAGTGTTCTTTGTGAGTTTTTAGAAAGTAAATAGTGTTATTTTCCACGCGTATACGCGTATTGTAGAAAGTTTTAAATGGTTTTGAGAGTGTAAAATGACTTTTTCTTGATTGTTGATCGAGTGTGTTAAAATGGAGATAGACGAAGTATTTTGTCTTGTATGTGGTAAGAGCTGCGTTGTGAATTATTGGAAAAAAGGCACTGAAGTCACTTGTGACCTCAAGTTTGGAAAGAAGTTATAATAATTGGACAGCATTTGAAGAAATGGCAGAAAACAATAGTGGAATTATAGTCCATCCAACGTGTAGGAAAAATTATACAAGAAAGAATTTCGTTAAATCGTACAAGAAATCTGTTGCATAAAACCATCAACGTCCACACAAATTACACCGTTAAAGGAAAAACTGAGAAAGACAGTTGCTTGTTTGAATTCAATGAACATTTTTACTATGTTCTGATACATTGTATGAAGCTTTTATTCGGAAGGAAAAAGGAAATCTCTAAAGTATTGAGAAAAAGTGATAATAGTTAAAAGCTTAGAGGTGAAAAATAGTCTAATTGTGTCTGCAGTGAAGACAAATGGGGCAAAGAAGTGGGTAAGCGTTTATTTAATGTTATTGGCTTGGTTTCAGCTGCAGCGAAGTACCACCACAAATTATTTATAAGGGTTTTTTGCCAAGTAAGTGGAAACCAGTAAATAATGAATAGACATTTTTACAAACAATTCCATCAACCAATCTACATTTTCCCATTGGCGATCATTGCAGGAATCATCATGGCGACGCAGACCAATGGTATCACAGATCTTTTTATCGTAGACTAATCAGACCGCTTGAACACTTGTGAACACTAGTAGTCTTAACGATTGGCAGGTATTTCTCGCTTCCCCACAGTGACATCAGCTGCACTTTCCTCATACAGGAGTGTCGTAGGAAGTTATGTTTCCTATATCTTAAAAACTACTTTGGTAAATGTGTAACCGTTTTCGATGTTTACTCTGACGAAGTTTATAATACAAAAGAGGCCGAATGAACTCATTGGTATTCGAAAATTTTAACCCTCGACATCAATATTAACGAAGAAATGAATGTGTCAATTAATCAAACGTTTTTATCTAATCATCAAAAAAAGACTCACCTCATCTCTATTCTGAAGGATAAATTTATGGAGAATGGTTTCGAAGCGAAACAGGCAGAGGGAAATGCTGACCTAGTTATTGTTAACGCAGTCATTGAAGTAGCAAAGTCTTGTGCGCTGCTTGCTATTGCAGGCGACGGTCCTGACTTGCTCGTATTGTTGACTGCCTTAGCACTTCCAGAGACAGAGATATTTTTAATAAGCCTCTCGAAGAACAAGAATTACAACCAGCTTGTATTCGTCGCACAGTCTCAATAATGATACAATTCTGAAAGATCATACATCGCTTCTTCACACTTTTTGAGGTTGTGTCTCTATACAGCAATGCTTGGGAAAGGCAAGATGTCGTTATTAAAAATTTCGAAAAGGGAAGGAAACCATAACATACAAGCTATCAGCACTTTTAAAAGTGCCAAAGCATCCAAAATTGAAATATTCGAGAGAGGGAAAACTATTTTTCTTGCTTTATATGGTGGTAAAGCAGAAATGTCTCTATACAATTACCACTATACATATTTCAAGAAAGGAGTTGCTGTTGGTAAAAAAAAAAGTTTTCACAGTTACCGCTTACCGTGACGCAGCTAGATTGCACAGTTTATGTGTTTATCATCGAATACAATACTGGTTGGGCAATAAACTTCTTCTTGAGAACTGGGGATGGCAAAATGCTATCGTGTCTATTGCAAGGAATGAGGGAATCGCTACACCTGAATTTAGTGATGATATCGAAGGCCAACCAGAAAATAGTGAAGGTAAGACAACAACTGAAGAAACAATACAGATGATGACGGAACTAAATTGAGTGAAGAAGTTGTAGATGTGCAAACGACTACTCAAGCAGTCAAATGATTGATATTTGAACAAGCCAGTCATTATATGTTGATTAGGCTTAGAGGGGAAAACAGAATTTAAAAAAATGCCCTAAATGCTTTACCTCAAGGATGGTATGGAAATAAGTATATTATACATTCACCTCCTTTCTTCAAAAGTAAGAATTTTACACCTTTCAATATAATTTCTTTGACAATAGCAGCAGGTTTTTCGTATATTTATCGTTTTTCTTCCAAGTACGTTCACTGTTCTTGATTTTTGACGGAGAAGTATTGGTGTGACAAAAAAATGTTATGCACACTTTTTGTAGGAAAATAAATTTTCTACACCTTTGTAATTGAACTTTTTTTTTCTAGATGTCATCGTTAATGAGATATTCTCAAAAAAACAATTTTCAGGATCTTTCGCGCCCTTTGGCGGCGAAAGCTCACACCAGATCGATGAGGACTTTTAGTATGTTAAACTGCATGCCCTAACTAGCACCTGTGCAAAAATCCAGCTTTGTTCTAATTTTTTCCGCTATTTCTCCTAAAATGACTGGACTAATATTAAATGGACAAAGAGTCTAAATATAAATTTCAAAACCTAAAATTTTCAGAGCTAGGCTTAAGTTTCCCATTGGAATTTTCAGTCAATGTCAACAAAAGATAAAATCTTGCCAAGTTAAAATGTACATATTTTATTACGGAAATGAATCCTGTCATAATAACAGACGATATAATTCCTTTACTGACTGAAATAACGATGATTTTTTTACATTGTCTTGTATTAGGTATTTGCGCATAGTATAATTTTAATGTAACGGAATTGTCATTAATTGTTTGTAAAAGTGTATTGAAACTTCATTTGACAAAATAAAATGAACATCTATAATATAAAAATGTGCGTCACCGAAAATAAATTTTGTATTCATGCGTTTTTGCATAAGAATGTAACAGAAAATCTGCACCTAAATGAAATTTTGTATTCATGCATTTTTGCATAAGAGTGCACCAAATATTTAGAAAACTAGTTATAGTACGAACGCACCTCATTTGCCACGTTTGACGCACAATTTCCAAATTGTTTTTAACATGAAAATGTTTACTTGAGAATGGATAGCATCCGAAAGACCTGTATTCCAGGTTTAAAAAAAACTCATTAAAACTACTCAGAAACGTTTCCGATAATCATTGGCGTTTAAAAAAAAAAAAAAAAAAAAAAAAAAAAAAAAAAAAAAAAAAAACTTTCGCTTTATGAATGGTTCTTTAAATCTCGAAAATATATAGGTTTCTGAAGTTCGTAAAAATAAAGAACAATTTTCGGAATAGTGGGTTAACTCGGAAGATGCTATTGTATTTTTCGTTTGTTGAGATATTACGTTGTACTAGATTAAGAAACATTTGTCTTTTTCTACAGTGTACTTTTAACATTTTATAAATTAAAAACTCCTAAAACTAAATATTGATGATTTATTGATTCTTTCTATATATTAGAAATAACACGTTCTGAGAACAAACACGAGGTAAAAATAAAGAACAAGTTATAAAACTAGTCATTGGAGGCCACCATAATACTAACCCATTATGGCTATGCATAATATAAAATATGAAAATAAAACATGTGTAAACTATGTATAAAATGCATTGCAATTCGAATAAAATCGGGGCTTGATGACGTCATAAACTTTAAATCAAGGCTAACGAAAAAGAAAGGCTTGCGCGGTGCTTTACGCGTATCTTTTTTTACAGACCACCGGAGTCACTGATGCTCGAATGCACCAATGCAGGTGTACGAAAAGAGCATCACGTCACTCTAGCGGTCTGTAAAAAAGATAAGTGGAATGCACCGCGGTAGGATGTCTTTTTTGTTAGCCTCGCTATAAATGCTCTATTACTGAATTGCGTAAGAGAAACATCCTTATAACTCCAAAAATGATAATCCGATCAACTAACAGTATACTGCGTTGGAATAAGCATCATTTCCAATTAAAATATATCTTTGAATTGAAATTTGAATGAAATACAGGGTCATGAAAAATCGAAGAGTGTGGTAAATAGGATTACAAATATCTGGGCAACTCATGATCCGATCGACTTCATTCTTTATGCAAAATTTATGTTTTTTTATTGTATTTTATATGCATTCTTTAAAATAAACCATTTCAAAAAATTTTATATACCTTATTAGAACCAATATTTCGAGATTCCGAAAAAAATAGTTCCGGATAATCGAGGTTACTGAAATTCAATAAGCTTCTTTCCATTATGACATACTAAGTACATACCAAATTGCAAGTCTTTATCTCAATTTGTTCGGGAGATAGAGCGTTTACAGACACACAGACAGACGGACGGCAATTTTTTTTTTTTTCTAAAAATATGTTTTTCGGAATCTCCAGTGTCTGAAACGTCAATCCGTCGAAAAAAAAATTCGATTTTCAAAACGATTACAAGATTTACCCTATACTACGTATGATGGAGGAGTAAAAATGCTTTAGAACTTGTGTAAAACTGAATTACAAATTGTTTTGTAATTTATATTAAAAAAAAACTCTTGAAATTTTAATTCTGAAAAGTCTCACTGTCCACAGCAAGTGATCATGGAACGTGGTCACAGGGGGAAGGAGGTAGGTTCTAAGAGTGAGCATGCGTAGGGTTTGAGTTTTCCAGGAGGAGATAAAAGATAAATTTATGACGATATTGATGTTGAGGGTGATTCGTTCAGTGATATAAATGAGAGATAAGGGGGAATAATTTTCGTGAGAGAAATACTTCGTAAATTATGTTGAAAGAAAATTAAGAAAGGAGAACAGGTCCCGGAGAAAGGAAGCTTATGAATTATGATGTAGAAAAGTTGTGACAATATTTTTCCTGCAGTAAGGCTGTGTGGATAAGAGAAAGATGATAAAAGCAGTGATGAGAGAGTATTAGTTATTTTGAAAGAAATCTAATATATGCATTTTGTAATTATTTTAAAAGCATTAGATTCCACCAATTTTTCACTATACAGGGTGATTCATAAAAGATGGGCAGAACTTTAAGGGGTTATAGTACACTTAAAGACAAATAATATTAAATAGGAGACTAAGGGTCCCAGACGTATTCCCAAGGAGATAGGGGGCATTAAAGTTTAGGGTCCGAAATTTCAAATGATTATAAAACATGGAAAAATTGGTCGATTCGTTTGCGGTTTTTGCAAAAAATTTTCTTTATGCCAGTATTTTCTTGAAATAAAATTTTAAAGTTCAATTTCAAAAAATGCCGATAGGGGGCGCTTTAGACTTTGGAGTAACAAACAACTATTTTTTAACGTTATTTTTTGTATTTCTTTAAATGATTTCGAAAGCTTAGACTTAAACTTAAATTTTGATCTAAAAATCTGAGTCCTAACGAGTAGTTAAGTAGCGTAAACTGAAATTTGAAATTTGAAACCCTTCTCCCCCCAGAACAAAAATCAGTTATTCCCGATCTTTGTGTCGTAGATTAGGCTCTAACTACTGCCGCGTTTTGCTAAAATTATTCTTTATGTCAGTATTTTCTTGAAAATAAATTTTAAAGAAAATTTTCAAAAAATTCCGATAGAGGGCGCTTTAGACTTTGGAGTAACGAACAACTATTTTATACCGTTATTTTTTGTGTCTCATTAAATGCTTTCTAAAGCTTAGACTTAAACTTAAATTTTCAGCTCAAAATCTGAATCGCTGAGCGTGGTTCAGTAGCGAGGGGAGGGGGTTCAAATTTCAACTTCTGAACATAGTTCAGTTTGCACTACTTAACCATGCCCAACGATTCTGTGCTGTGATACGAGGCAAAAATACAACTTTCGTCAAGGACTGCATAGTCGGAATTCACTCATAAAGGCACTGGCACAGTTGGAAACGTCGCTCATGCAAACGTTAAAGCTCCATTCCTGACGCTAGTCACCGGGTGAAGAAGGAAACAGAAAGTATGCAAATGTCAAATGGGGAAGAAGAAGAACACGTATGCAAAATTTCGACACGATTCAGGCATAAAAACCACTGAACGGTGAGTCAAGTGTAAGTCGCTGTAGTAATGAATCGGAAGATGGTGCCCTTCACGAATAAGGAAAAGGCTGAGATGCATTTAATTTATGGAGCGGCAGATGGAAATGGTGCAGAGGCACAACGAATGTACGGAGAGCGATTTCCTAACAGGCGGTTGCCTAACCGCAAAACTTTCGAGCGCTTGCACAGACAGTTGTGTGAGACGGGATCATTTCTCGCTTCCCGGTCGAATGCAGGTCGTGCAAAAAAGGACGAATCAGTAGTTGTTGCAGAAGCCATTCTGGATGTAGTAGCGGCGCAGCCAAGTACAAATACACGAACAGTGGCTAGCCAGGTGGATACCTCACAGTCCACGACTTGGAGGGTACTGAAGGATGAACATTTGCTCCCGTTTCATGTGCAACGAGTCCAGAAACTGTCTCCAGGGGATTATCCAAATCGTATTGAATTCGCCCGCTGGTTTCTGCAGCAGAACGCGCTAAATCCACATTTTGGACGAACTGTGCTTTTCACCGATGAATGTACCTTCACACGTGAAGGTACATTTAACACACACAATGCACATGTATGGGCGGATGTCAATCCACATGCTACGTATCCACATGCTCATCAGAGACGCTTTTCCATCAATGTTTGGGCAGGAATCCTCGGAGACCACCTAATCGGACCGTACCTTCTTCCTGAACGCCTCAACGGTAAAACATACCTCACATTTCTGCAACATGTGCTGCCAGACCTGTTAAACGTTGTTCCTCCACGCATCCGGCGGGTCATGTGGTTCCAGCACGATGGAGCGCCAGCCCATTACGTACGAGATGTCCGCAACTATCTGGACATCACATTTCCGAACAGATGGATTGGTCGAGGTGGTTCTGTTGCTTGGCCTGCTCGCTCGCCAGATCTTTCACCCCTCGATTTCTTTTTTTGGGGACGATTGAAGGCTCTTATGTATGAGACACCCATTGAATCCCCCGAGGAACTGGTCGCCAGACTTTCCGCCGCTGTAGGGGAAGTGCTCGAAAAGCCTGATGTTTTCGCGAATGTTCGCCGTTCCATTCGTCGCCGTTGTTCTGCGTGCATAACCTCTGGTGGTCACAATTTTGAACATTTATTGTGATTACATGTTAATAAATATGCTTTGGTAACATAATCCTAATTTGTGTCTTTTTACCTCGTATCACAGCACACAATGTGTGGACATGGTAAACTGAACTGTGCTCAGGAGTAGAAATTTCAAACCCCTCTCCCCAGAAACTTAACCACGTCTAACGATTCAGATTTTGGGCTGAAAATTTAAGTCTAAGCTTTAGAAAGCATTTAATGAGACACAAAAAATAACGGTATAAAATAGTTGTTCGTTACTCCAAAGTCTAAAGCGCCCAAAACGGAATTTTTTTAAAATTTTCTTTAAAATTTATTTTCAAGAAAATACAGACATAAAGAATAATTTTAGCAAAACGCGGCAGTAGTTAGAGCCTAATCTACGACACAAAGATCGGGAATAACTGATTTTTGTTCTGGGGGGAGAAGGGTTTCAAATTTCAAATTTCAGTTTACGCTACTTAACTACTCGTTAGGACTCAGATTTTTAGATCAAAATTTAAGTTTAAGTCTAAGCTTTCGAAATCATTTAAAGAAATACAAAAAATAACGTTAAAAAATAGTTGTTTGTTACTCCAAAGTCTAAAGCGCCCCCTATCGGCATTTTTTGAAATTGAACTTTAAAATTTTATTTCAAGAAAATACTGGCATAAAGAAAATTTTTTGCAAAAACCGCAAACGAATCGACCAATTTTTCCATGTTTTATAATCATTTGAAATTTCGGACCCTAAACTTTAATGCCCCCTATCTCCTTGGGAATACGTCTGGGACCCTTAGTCTCCTATTTAATATTATTTGTCTTTAAGTGTACTATAACCCCTTAAAGTTCTGCCCATCTTTTATGAATCACCCTGTATATGACAGTAAAAAAAGTATATTAATTTTAATATAATTTGTATCTAAAAATTCATGCACTGTCCTGTGAAGCATATAAGAAATCTAAAAGGAAAAAAAATAGAAATAAAAAATGTCAATATTTAAAAAGTAGTAGGAATTAAAAATAAGAATAATTTATTTTAAATATTAAATAAGTGTGCTGATAAAATCAAAAACGTCAATATTCAGAAAAGTAGTAGGAATTTAAAATAATAATTATTTATTTTTAATTTTAAATAAATATGCTGTTAAAAAATTTAATTTTAAATGTGCTAAATTAAAGATGTAATTACTGCTTAAAGTTCTAAAAACATCACATAAAAGGCTTAAAAATACCTTGTACTATAAAGATGACATGTTTCATGTACTCTAACGGCGACTTCTTCAAGATCAAAATGATAAATAAACTATTTTTGCAAAGTTTTTGAAAATGATAAACACAAATCACGTTCTCCGGCGTTTATAAAATCCCGTTCACCAGAACAGATGCAACATTACAATACTATATAAGAATGACAAACAGAAAATTCAAAACGAGAATAAAAGAACGTATGACAGATATCATATATGACACAAGATCTACAGCTTTAGCTAGACTATATAGAATAGAGCCTTTGCAGATTTATTTCAAGAATTGCAAAATAATTTTTCATCAAGGAGTTTATTTTCCATCCATTATCCGTGAATCAATAGAAATATATTTGAGAAACGATAACATATGCAGCGAATCAGCTTCTTTTGAATTACCTAAACAAACGCGTTGATTTCCAGATTTAAAAAATAAATAAAATGATAATTTTCACGTTTTCCAGTTTGGCCAATTTAAGCACCTGCTTACATTAGACATGTGATCTCGTGATTTGGGTTTATCGTTTTCAAAAACTTTGCGAAAATAGTTTCTTTATCATTTTGATCTCGAAGAAGTCGCCGTTAGAGCGCATGAAACATGTCACCTAAATATTAAAAGGTATTTTTAAGCATTTGTGTAATGTTTTTATCACTTTAAGCAGTAATTACATCTTTAACTTAACGTTAACAAGTGATTTTATAACATTATTTGTTTAAATGTGCTTTCAATTGAAAATTAAAATGCAATGCAGTAACAGTATTTATCATAAATCTTAAAATAATATATTTGCTGTTGTTGCTGTTTGGGTCAAGCTGACTCTATTTTTTTCGTGTTTGGGTCGATTTCCGATTGAGATTTAATTCTTATTGCTTGGTTTCGGGTTAACCTGATTTTTCAAAAGAAAGACTATAATATTGTTTCATATGAAAAAACTATATTTTAATATGAATGAGAACGTGTTTATTTTTCTATATAAACCATAAAATTGATATGAAAAATATTATTATAGACTATTTTTCTATAAATGTATTAAATTGTAGATCTATTTTCTTTGATTTTGGATTTCGGGTCCGACTGAGTGTCGAAGAAAACATGAATCATATTCGGTCGGGTTGTGTGTCAACAATTTTTCCCCGTTAGCGTCGTATTGCAGGTTGACTTGAAATAGAATTTAAAAGTTCAAGTCGGGGATAACCGGACTCATGCAGGATACTAGATCCAAACCGACACGTACCGTGTAAATTTCTGATAAAATCTGGTTACTCGGTCGTATGCAGGATTATATTATGCCGATCCAAATTTTCCTGATCGAATTCAGCTAAATCTGCTCACTCGGCAAGATGTAGGGTCGTCACAAAATTGACAAACCTGTACCCCAAACAAGAAATACCGATCTGTATTTTTCGGATAGGATTCGGTTAAAATCTGGTCACCTGACCAGATGCAGAGTCGTCACAAATGTCACACACCTGTAGCAAGAAAAAAAAAGTCGACCCGAGCGAAACGAATCGTATTCGGGTAAAATTTGGTCACTCGACTTGATGCTGAATCGTCACAAATGTCAAATTTTCCACATTGAAGTCAGACGGTGACTTCACAAATTAGTCATAGAGTGTCGTCACAGAAAGGCTAAAAAACAACCATAACGACTTCAGTCTAACGTCACAGTTACTTCACATCCAATTCACGCGACGGTCGCAGAGTCAGAGTGGGGCGTTTATTGTGAAGTCACCGTGACGTCACAATGCAGCATGCTCTGTGAATACGCCAGAGACAATAAGTAGAAATATTTCATGTTAAAGAAACGCATACAATATTCATCAAAGAAATTTACATTAATATAAATTAAATTTCAAAAACTAAAGATTTCAAAGATTCTAAAAAGTTACCTTGAAAGAAGAACATTTATAAATATTTATAATGAAGAAAATAAATACAGAGAAGTGTTTTGGATCAAATATTAAAAGAAAAACTATGATAATATGCAGGCTATATAGAGCATTTTATCAGAATTAGAAACATAATACGTACTTTGAATAAGCGGAAAAGTATAATACGCTGTAAAAAAGGCAAATGTTTCTTATTATAGGTAAATTTAATATAACCTCGAACGAAAATGTACAATAACATCTTCCGAGTTACTCATGATTCTGAAAAGTGTTCTTTAACGTTAGACATCTAGGGACGCGAATGCAGTGTCCGTCGTGGTTGTACGCATGCGCGGGTGCCCTCGCATGGGCAGGAGAAAAGCAGGCAGTTGTGTGTCTTGTCCAATTGATGCAGCAGTGCGTGTATCACTTCTCACCAGGTCGTTCACCTTGTCGATGAGTTGGGCCGTGAATACTGTGTTTGCCTAGACTGGTCGCGGGTCATCACTCAAACACCCCCCCTCTAACGGGCACTTCACTTTATCATTGACTTGTCGGACACACAGTCACATCCGTATACGGACACCATACGGCGATAACTATCGGCTGAAAGAAATCTGATAACGCCTCGCTGCTTCTCAATCATCGAAATTTGCAATGAGAACGTCATGATGTCTGCACACAATTTCCCGCGTCAATTGGACGGGACACATAAGTGCCTCCTTCTCTCCTGTTTCAAAATAAGCAGCCTGCTGGTTGTGAGCCCGCGCAAGCGCAAAACCACAGCGGGCACTCCATTTGCGTTTCTAGATGTCTCATTACGTTATCCCAAAGCGGCATATTCAAATTACAATCGGTTTGGTTGTTATGAGGTTTCGTACATTTTCATTTGAACACTCCTCGTATTTCCATAGATTAAGAAACATTGTCCTTTTTTACTATGTAAGACTAGTCACATGTGTCAATCCCAAAACTTTCTTCTATTAACTAACTAACTAAAACTTTCTTCTATTAACTAAACTAACTAATCAGCACCAATTTATATCCGGGACTAACTGAATATAAAGTTTTATTAAATTTCGTGCATTAGTTCTTGAGATAGAGCACCTAAAAGATTTTTGTTACATACAGACAGACAGAGTCACGAGACGAAATTTTGTAAAAACAGTCAAATCGTGTTCAGGACCTTCTAAAACGTATAAAGCCGTCGAAAACGGAAGTCGAAAATTTTCATGAATCTAATTTTTTTCTTCTTGTAAAAATAGAAGAAAGTAATAAAAAAGAAATAACTCTGGCAAAACAGCTTTTTTTGTGACATGAAAGATGATACATGAAAGATAATTATAATATATATTTTGTAATTTATGGAGCAAAATATATTTTGGAAAAGAAGCAAAAGAAATAGGATGATGACAGTATTGTTATCAATTTAGTTTATTTTTTTATTAAAAACAAAACTAAATTGATGACAATTTAGATAATATTAAAACAGATATCCACGATTTTAGATAATATTAAAACATAACATCCTGTTTATGTAATGTCCGTATTATAATTGTATATTATATTATTATACCAGATCATCAGGCATTACTTTTAATAGTGGAGAACAACACTGGTATAGATTTATCTTTTCATATTAATTTTATCTTTAAAAATACATTATTTACTTTTTAAACAATTATTTTATATTACCAGTAAAAAGACATACATTATTAATAATCATTTACACTAATAATTAATTCTGATGATGCCTCAGGAGGGAGGTGAAAACGTTTTTCGATTCGTAGAAGCAACTTAATGTAGATGTATCTACATAACTGAAATGAAGTTTATGGTTTTTGCAGAAGAATAAAGACACAGGAAATAGTATGTAAATTAAAGGAAGTCAGGATAAGAATTGTAAAAGAATTTGTACAGGATATTGGATATGCGATATACCTTTTTAAAACCTCAGACTGTGCATATATGTGTTTTAAAAGAAATAACTAAATATGTTTTTAATAATTACTGATAATGTATGTTTTTACTGTAAATATAAAATAAGTTTTTTAAAGTTAACACTAATATGAAAAGATAAATCCATACTTTTATTGCTCTCCACAATTAATACTAATGCCTGTTTAACTAGTATGCTAACATAATCTATAACCTTCCACTATTTCTGAATAATAATATTCCTCTTATTTAACCTGTTATTAAATAACACGAATATCACTATTTGGAAATAGTAGTAGATTTCTGATTAAAAATATTCGTTAAATTGCCAACACCACTGGTAGAAATGTTACGATACTATGCATGCTCTATACGATTCATTTTGCTGTGAGATAATTCGTTCAGTGAGCAATAAAATGGTAAAAGAGAAATATTTTATGAAAAGAAATATTTTGTGATTTATGATGCAGAATATAGGAAGCATTTTGTATATCTTATGAAAAACATTTTCTGAAAGAATGCTACCAGAAAAGTTTTGACAATGACGGATGTTATAGCTGGTTCTTTTGGTATTTGGGACATAACATTTTGCATGAGTCAGCGAGAGATTATAAGACAAAAATAGTTTATAGAATATGGTTTACAGTACAATAATAATTAGCACAATATAGATGAAACCATTTTTTTAATTGAAAACTAAATGGAATTTTTACATTTAATTTTTTTCAGATTATCCACTAACTTTGGAAACACCAAAAGGCCTTTTTATATGAAAAATATCAATTATGTATTCAACTAAAGTTTTGAAATTTATTGAAAGCGATTTTCAAATTAGCCGCATACCAGTAGTTAATAGTCGAAGAAACCTCCAAAGATTTCGCTACTTACAGCAGCTTTTTTTCATTCTGATAATTTCAGTGGTTAAGAGCGATTCGGTTACATGTCTATTTTATTTAAATTATTTTATTAATTTATGGATTATTGCTTTTTTTTCGTTCTGAAATTCTAATCGGAAACAAATTCAGAAATATTTATATTGTTTTAAGTGCAAAAAGGCAATGTTTCTAAATTAGGCTACACGTGACAGAGAGATAGATTTAAAAAAAGTCATGCTTTAAAATTAATTAAAAACCATTAAAAAATCAGTTAATTGAAATACTGATTTCAAACAAATTTCATTTCAAAGAACACTTTTTGTCCCATTCGACGGTGTAAAAATTTAAATTGTGCGATACTTAAAATTTAAAAAAATTGCAGTAAAAGGAAAATGTAATGGTTAGGTGTTGCCACCATTAGTATGACGTCAGAGTTAATCATGGATTTGCTTTTGCTTTATCTATATATATATTACGCTATCTTACGAGGCACAGAAATCGCGATTATTTGTTAATTGTTTAATGGTAACACCCTAATGAAACGTATCTCATTGGTTATGTGCTGCCATCTACAGGAATAAAAGCGAAACAAACAATGATTTCAAATTGTAATTATAATTTGTCAACATTAACAAGTAAATAGGTATATTTTTATACATTTTCATTTGAAATATTGATTTTTGTAAGCATTTAATATTTATAATTTAAAAAATACAATTAGCATTATAAAATTTAAAATCTAAACAAAGCAATGATTTTTAAAAAGGTATTTTTAGTAAAAAGGAAAAAGTAAGTGTCATAATTTTCCTTGATCGTTTAATTTTTTAAACGTAACTGTTATACTTTTGATATTTTAGCTCTTATTTAATTTTTTTACAAGCTGTTTGTATAAATAAATATTATTCAGTCTTTTTTTTATGAAGTCCACTCCACTGTTATATTTTTCAATGACAGTTTGCCCGGACAACGCCGGGCGGGTCAGCTAGTATATAGATATTTCACAATTTTCTTTTACAAGGTGTCCAAAAATGAACTGAATGTTATTTAAATTGAATAACAAGTAAACGTTTACAACTATTGTAGTTATGCTTGCAACAGACTCGTATGTGAAGCTCGAAACGTCTTTACTACGCTTAGTTGTTTTGATTCCAAAATTGCACCGATAGATCGCGCTGCACTGTTTCACATTCTTGGAACTTTTAAACTGACTTATAAATATCGATCAAAGTGCACTCCGTTTTTAACCTTCATTTTGTTCAGTTGTTGAAACGCCTTAATGTTGTTTATATGTTTAAATGACAAGTTTGAATTAGTGCAGTGCCCTCTGTTGATATTATTTGGAACTAAAACAAGGAAAGGCTTTGAAGAAATTTCTGACTTCACATATGATTTTCCTGCAAGATTAACTTTAATAGTTGTAACCGTTTACTCGATATTGAATTTTAAAAACTTACAATTCATTTTAGGATATCCTGTATGTGCGATTCGTCCTGCAATAAAATAATTCTCTCAGTGAACAATAAAATGGTAAAAGAGAAATAATATATTAAAAAAAAGTATTTTGTGATTTAGGAGGCTTAATATATAAAGTATTTTGAAGTATTTTTTCGACTCTTATGAAAGAAGTATTCTGAAAAACATGCTAGTAGGACATTTTTGACAATGATTGATGTGATTAAATTAGTTTCTATTTGGAGCATAATATAACAAAATTAGAAGAGAAAAATAATATATCAAAATAAATATTTTGTGATTTACCAGGCAGAATATATAAAGTATT